>MU537915.1:6267496-6289429 GCA_024362625.1 Silurus asotus | reverse complement strand
ATTTAGCAAAACTAGTACAGACCCAAGCGTAAAAAATTTACCACACGACTTTTGGATTTTTCACACTTGGGTCTGTACTAGTTTTGCTAAATTCATGAGAGATGAAGAAAAGGGTAACAGACCCTAAACTAAGCCAATGTAGGCGATAAGCACATGAAGAATGAATAAAAAAGGTTTTTAAATTGACGTTTCAATCAGATACAAAATGCATATCAACCAATATCTTAATTTCCAGATATCCAGATCCATTTCCAGATTTCTTAGCAAAACCAAAGTACATTTCATTTTGTTTATTTAGTATATTAGACAAGATTTCTCTAGTTATTCATTTACTAGGTATCTTTGTGTGACACTGAAATGGCAGCAGCCATAAAATCAGTGTTTACATATAGAGTATTTATTATTATATGGACAAATCCATCTGCAAAAACACAAATCTGCACAATACTATGGACGAAGCTGCAGTGTCACTGTGTTTAATGTCTCACTGTCTCATGCTATTCTTGTTATTGTGCACTTTGCCATGCCCCAGTTAGTTTTGTGGTACTTTTTGTTCATTTATGTTGCACCTTGGTCCCAGAGGAACGCTGCTTCGTTCCACTCTACAGTAATCTATATGGTTGGAATGGCGCTAAAAGCCGACTTGACTTTTAAGTGACTTGATTTTGAGTTCGTGTTGCGGCAGGCAGGCGATACACACCCGAGATCTCTGAAAATTGTGATTATGAATTGTACGTGGATGTGAATTGTACACCATCAGATCTATAAGCTGTTGTAGAGATTTCTTAGTGGGGGAAGTGAAATTGATGAGCACGACATGCTTCATTGTGTGATTGTCACAACCAATCAATCAATCGGCGCTATCTTGGGTTATGTGTTTTGACTTTTTGTTGTCTGTCTGCACTGTTTTTCGTCTGCACTGTTTGCACTTTGTGTTGTGTTGTGTTGTGTTGTAGCTCTATGTTGTTGTTTAGTGTAGCACCAGGGTTCTGGAGGAACGTTGTCTCGTTTTTTACTGTGTACTGTTTACCACTGTGTATAGTAGAAATGACAATAAAAGCCACTTGACTTGACGCAATCTGCATAAGCTTGTAGTTGGGAAACCGTTATTGCTGTAGAGACTTTTAGTTAGTTTTAGTGAGGTACAATTTATGAGCATGACATGCACAAACCCTGAAATATAACCTACAAACTCAAACATGTTGGATTGGGCAGATGTCTTGGTGTTGCCCTGATATGGACCTGACATACGCTCCAAGTTTGGAAGATGCTCCTTCATTGTGTTATGTCTCAACCAATTAAGCAAATCACATGCACATACCCTGGAAAATCACCTACACACTCATGAAAGTGTTTTACTTCCAATGCTAATAGTCAGGAATAGTCAGGGCAAATGCATTTCTTGTAGCCAAGCAATAGATCTTTCAAGTGAATGATCACCTGCTTTGACTTTTTTTTCATGAGTTCACTTTCCCCTACACATCAGTGAGTCAGTCACTGGCTACTGTTTGTTTATGATGTAATTACGTGCTGCCACGTATTCAGTAACTCTCAGGGGATAGTAATGCAGCTATAATAAAGGCATTCCCATTCTGCTGAGGGTTTCTCCTCATTCTCACAGGCTGAGTCTCAAATACCTCTATGATCACTATACAGAGGGGTCACGTGCAGCCTGAGATAACGCTTTTAATACAGCCTACATAGTGAACTACGGGTCTAACCAGAGAGCCGATTGGAACACAGCCACGCCAGGCTTTTATGCATGTGTGTAGAATGGCATTTGTTTAGACTATTTAAATTTGTTTTTTTTGTTAAGCGTGATGTTAATTTGTTTAGAAAGCTAGCTGTTTAAACTAAAGGCATGACCAGAGGCACTGCTTAGCCTGTTAGCTGAGTTACTCAATAAAGCTAGCAAGCTAACAAGATTACATTTTCTTCAATTCAAACGAAAAAGTAGATGATCTCACTTTCTAAAACACGCCATGCTCTTACCCGACACTTTAGTCTTCTTCAGGCAATATGTCCAAGGAAAGGCGAAATTGCATCCAATCAACTCCAGAGACAAACTCGATTAAACGACGTCCAAAATGGCCGCGTCGACTATGACGTCAGACATTGCCACGTCTGTAGTTGGAGTAGGCGGGGCTTCAAGGGCAGCCGCGCGATCTGATTGGATGTGTCCGTGTTGCTTTCTAGAGAAAATTAAAAGCAATCATTGACTCCTTCAGGTCATTCAGAAAACAAATAAAGAGACAAAAAACGTATAAAGTGTCAGAAAATCAAGTAAAGAGACAAAAATCATATGAAATCCAAATAGAAATCAAACGAAAAGCAAAAAAACCCCAACCAAACAAAAATGTCATAAGAAGTGCCAACAAGAAAAATCATATGAAGTGGCAAAAAGCAACAACAAAAAATCATTTGAATCATTTGAACAAATGATTTTTTGTTGTTGCTTTTTGCCACTTCATATGATTTTTCTTGTTGGCACTTCTTATGACATTTTTGTTTGGTTGGGGTTTTTTTGCTTTTCGTTTGATTTCTATTTGGATTTCATATGATTTTTGTCTCTTTACTTGATTTTCTGACACTTTATACGTTTTTTGTCTCTTTATTTGTTTTCTGAATGACCTGAAGGAGTCAATGATTGCTTTTAATTTTCTCTAGAAAGCAACACGGACACATCCAATCAGATCGCGCGGCTGCCCTTGAAGCCCCGCCTACTCCAACTACAGACGTGGCAATGTCTGACGTCATAGTCGACGCGGCCATTTTGGACGTCGTTTAATCGAGTTTGTCTCTGGAGTTGATTGGATGCAATTTCGCCTTTCCTTGGACATATTGCCTGAAGAAGACTAAAGTGTCGGGTAAGAGCATGGCGTGTTTTAGAAAGTGAGATCATCTACTTTTTCGTTTGAATTGAAGAAAATGTAATCTTGTTAGCTTGCTAGCTTTATTGAGTAACTCAGCTAACAGGCTAAGCAGTGCCTCTGGTCATGCCTTTAGTTTAAACAGCTAGCTTTCTAAACAAATTAACATCACGCTTAACAAAAAAAACAAATTTAAATAGTCTAAACAAATGCCATTCTACACACATGCATAAAAGCCTGGCGTGGCTGTGTTCCAATCGGCTCTCTGGTTAGACCCGTAGTTCACTATGTAGGCTGTATTAAAAGCGTTATCTCAGGCTGCACGTGACCCCTCTGTATAGTGATCATAGAGGTATTTGAGACTCAGCCTGTGAGAATGAGGAGAAACCCTCAGCAGAATGGGAATGCCTTTATTATAGCTGCATTACTATCCCCTGAGAGTTACTGAATACGTGGCAGCACGTAATTACATCATAAACAAACAGTAGCCAGTGACTGACTCACTGATGTGTAGGGGAAAGTGAACTCATGAAAAAAAAGTCAAAGCAGGTGATCATTCACTTGAAAGATCTATTGCTTGGCTACAAGAAATGCATTTGCCCTGACTATTCCTGACTATTAGCATTGGAAGTAAAACACTTTCATGAGTGTGTAGGTGATTTTCCAGGGTATGTGCATGTGATTTGCTTAATTGGTTGAGACATAACACAATGAAGGAGCATCTTCCAAACTTGGAGCGTATGTCAGGTCCATATCAGGGCAACACCAAGACATCTGCCCAATCCAACATGTTTGAGTTTGTAGGTTATATTTCAGGGTTTGTGCATGTCATGCTCATAAATTGTACCTCACTAAAACTAACTAAAAGTCTCTACAGCAATAACGGTTTCCCAACTACAAGCTTATGCAGATTGCGTCAAGTCAAGTGGCTTTTATTGTCATTTCTACTATACACAGTGGTAAACAGTACACAGTAAAAAACGAGACAACGTTCCTCCAGAACCCTGGTGCTACACTAAACAACAACATAGAGCTACAACACAACACAACACAACACAAAGTGCAAACAGTGCAGACGAAAAACAGTGCAGACAGACAACAAAAAGTCAAAACACATAACCCAAGATAGCGCCGATTGATTGATTGGTTGTGACAATCACACAATGAAGCATGTCGTGCTCATCAATTTCACTTCCCCCACTAAGAAATCTCTACAACAGCTTATAGATCTGATGGTGTACAATTCACATCCACGTACAATTCATAATCACAATTTTCAGAGATCTCGGGTGTGTATCGCCTGCCTGCCGCAACACGAACTCAAAATCAAGTCACTTAAAAGTCAAGTCGGCTTTTAGCGCCATTCCAACCATATAGATTACTGTAGAGTGGAACGAAGCAGCGTTCCTCTGGGACCAAGGTGCAACATAAATGAACAAAAAGTACCACAAAACTAACTGGGGCATGGCAAAGTGCACAATAACAAGAATAGCATGAGACAGTGAGACATTAAACACAGTGACACTGCAGCTTCGTCCATAGTATTGTGCAGATTTGTGTTTTTGCAGATGGATTTGTCCATATAATAATAAATACTCTATATGTAAACACTGATTTTATGGCTGCTGCCATTTCAGTGTCACACAAAGATACCTAGTAAATGAATAACTAGAGAAATCTTGTCTAATATACTAAATAAACAAAATGAAATGTACTTTGGTTTTGCTAAGAAATCTGGAAATGGATCTGGATATCTGGAAATTAAGATATTGGTTGATATGCATTTTGTATCTGATTGAAACGTCAATTTAAAAACCTTTTTTATTCATTCTTCATGTGCTTATCGCCTACATTGGCTTAGTTTAGGGTCTGTTACCCTTTTCTTCATCTCTCATGAATTTAGCAAAACTAGTACAGACCCAAGCGTAAAAAATTTACCACACGACTTTTGGATTTTTCACACTTGGGTCTGTACTAGTTTTGCTAAATATGTATGTTTACCAAAGCAAGAATATTTACCGCATCTTTCGAAGCATATTCATTATAATGTCTTTAGGAAATTAGAATTCTTTATTAGATGAGTTAAAATCTTATGCGACCTCATTTTTTTTTTTTTTTTACTGTAGATTTTAACTGAGCGGCGTTAAATTCTCCTAAACAAGCATAAGTCATACAGTATATTCCCCAAATATATATTTGAAAAGTGGCAGGCAGAATGTCACCACACTGGCAGCAAGTAATTGATATTGGACTGCAATATGTTTATCACTTGATGCATTGCATAATAATTCAATTGACTTTTCAAGTGATTGACTGGAGGTCAGAAAACATTGTGCTTAATAAATGCACACTATCGAGGCAAAACGGTCAGCAGCTATTATTTATCACATCAGTTCAGGAGAGAAGTCCACATTAGCGTATTTAGGCAGCAGTACTGTATTCCGGCCGGCTGCCTTTTTCTGTGGATATGTACTAGGGGGTGTAACGGTACACAAAATTCACGGTTCATATGTACATCGGTTTTTGGGAAAAAATATTGCGGATGTACACTGCTAAGAAAGCGCAGTAGATCGGATCCTTTACGTTTCATGTTACTGCCTTGGAATTAATCAGGTAATTAACACCCAAGATAACCTATCAGTGTTCACTAGCTAAAGCATTTAATCCGTGCTGTTAGGTAATATGTGCTGTATTAAGTAGCTGTGCCGTTTTTCAGGAAGCATGCAAGAGTTGTGAAATGAATATTCACTCAGTCTGAATTCACATCACCTTTCTACTTTCTGTGGAAAAATCCCCTGCACAAGCAGAATCTGGCACATGTTCAGAAAAAGCTTGTATGTAAAAATCTATAATGATTGCCAAGTAACGGTAGCACTCAGTACTCAAATGCCTCACTGTTATAAAAACATAGACTTCAATTATATTCACTAGATGAACTGATCCTGTGGAGCAAAAACCTGGATCTCCTGTGTGCTCGTACGATCCATAGTGACCGTGTGGGTGTGCAAATTTGTAATTGAAACCTGTGGTTCCTTTTTTTTTCCACCTCAGGCAAGATTAAAAGAAGATGATGGAAGAGAGTGGAATAGAAACCACGCCACCCAGCACTCCTCCACCACCCCTTACTGCTGCTGTCGCCATCAGTCCGCCTCCTCTGACAATAGGTATGACAACAGCCTTTATCACATGAAGTAAAATGAGACATGATTTTATAACTATATTAAGTTTCTTTTCCTTTTTTTATTTTTTTAAATAGAAATTCAAATAAAATAGCTGGATTTATATTTCATCATTGATGGTTTGTGCTGATGCAGCAGCAGGAAGATCTGCTGGTTGTACAATAATCACATATAAGGGCAGCATCTTTGATTGCCAAGGAATGGAGAGCTTCAGGAGTTATTGTTATCACCACCAATGTCTATATAAAATACCCCTTTAATACTCTTTTGATTAAAATTAAGACATGTTGTCTATTTGTTTTAGTACAAAAGTTGCTCACATGCTCGAATATAAAGTTTAAGCTACATAAATATTTTTTTTCCTGAGGAGTCTGTGGAACAAAGGTTGGAGGACCAGCAAAGTACAGCTGATGATGGTGTATGCACGTTTTGTCCACCCAGGAACCAGGAATAATTGGGCATCTTGAGTGTTGCTTAAAGCTGTTTGTGGGCAACGTTGAAGGCTACATTGATTTCCAAAATAACGGCTATTTTTATATTTTCCACCATTTATTTTTTTTTCATTATCATAGGGACGTAATCAAATGTGGGGTTTATCAAATGTAATCTGGAGGATTCGGGGGCGGGGGGGGGGGGAACAACTTGTTTCAAAACCGCTTGTCATTTGGTCTGCTTTGATCTGGCAACCCTGGCCATCGCGTAATTTTTCCTATATGCTATTATATATGGTGCAGTCATTATATTGGGGTGTAAAAATGCAGAAATGTGCAGAGTGGAAATCGGTTTCATTCATTATACATCTAATGCAGTGCCACAGATTGAACATCTGAACAGCCCATAGGGTGGAAATAGGCCATGATGGTCAGGTGAATCAGGTGAAGACGTTCACTCGAGGTAAACTAGCATCTGCACTGTGTCCACAAACTTTTGGTGTTCTTTTACCAAAAGTGTATGAGCAAGTTAATGCTGGGTATTCATTGTAAGTGTGCAGCCACTAATTAAAAAAAATTGTGAATCCCATTGAGTCTGAAGTCCTGATTCTCATTTATATATCCTCACTGTCTTTTTAAAAAACCTTGTAAATAAATATACCATAACAGTAGCTTGCCAGCATGGCGGTCTGTGATTAAAAGGTTTTTGAGTTACTTATTAGATGGCAGGCCTAAATTCTGGCCCGCTTTGCTTTAGATAGACTCATTAGCTGCTATAAACGTTAACGCTGATGTATTCCTGAGGAACGCTGTTATCTGAGAGTGATTAATGGATGTCCAGCCCTGCAGGAGTCCTGGAGAGCAGCAGATCACACTAATGTATGCTTGTCTGGAGGCTCCTACAGAAAATTAATTAGTTAACTAACTTTGAGGAGACCTTTATAGCTGCACGACCTCTCCAGAGTAGTTCCGACTCTGGGCAAAAATATTCTCAGCTGGTGTCAGTCACAGCTTTGAGATTCACTTTCACTGTGATTCAAACCCATGTGTAAAAAATGAGGGTCTTCACAAATGTGTTAGTTCTGTTTTTATTCAATCATTGTTTGATGTTTTATTATCAACTGTTTAGTGTTGTAGAGAAAGCTCGTGGTCAAGATGATTGAGTTCTGATTGGTAGGTCGTGAATTTTAATCCCAACAATACCAGGCTGCCAGTGTTAGGCCTTTGAGCAGAGCCCTTTACCCATTAACCAATCAGCTGTATAAATGAGATAAATGTAAGTCGATCTGAGTAAGGCCATCTGGCAAATTCTGTGAATATAAACTGTTTGTTAAATGCCAGAGGAAGAGGTGCAGATGAACAGAAATTACATAAATAAGTCTACAGAAAGTTCAAGTTCGGTCCAATATCACTACCGATAGTAGGGTTGGAACGTACATGCTGATAACCGATTAATCACCCGATAGTTTTAAAAATGGATACTGGAGAAAAAAAATACACTCCATTTATAATAATAATGTAACAGTCCAAATATATCAAAACAGTTACAAAATGAATAATAATGAAAAAAAAAACTGATAAAATAAACGGCATGGTTCATTATCTTTATAGGCCTCTCATACTGTACAACGCAACCCGGAAAAATTATCAGTGCGTGTTTTTTTTTCTCATTTAATACAATATGCCTTCTGGAATGTACCTGTGGGCAAAAGCACTAAGCTGAAAGAACCAGGATCTTTTTTTTTCTTCCAAATTCAACTTGTCCATGTTTTCTTAACAAACATAGGTTGCAACTTTGGCAAATATATTTTAGTAGTGGTCTTAGGCCCTACCCACTCCTAGGCTTAGTAACTCTAAAACATTTAAATGATGTGAACATCCACCGAAATCAGATTTCTATAATCTGTATTATTTAAAATGTTTTGTACTCTTTTTAGGTCTTTCGAGCCCACTGACCCTTCCCAGCACAATAGGCATCTCCAGCTTTGCCCCAGGAGGCTTCTCCACACCAGCACCCCCAACTGCAGTGACCTCCACCCTACCACCCATTCAGTCCACCCCTCCTCCTCCATTCTCTCTTAACCCCATGAAGCCACTTTCCACAGCATCTCCTGTCCCCGCACCTTCTCTGGGTGTGGGTATGACCTTCAGCAGTCCATATACCTCCCCTACAGCTCCGCCTCCTCCAGGCCCGGTGCTGTCTGCTCCACCAATGGGGCCACCCACCACCGGTTTCACTGCTCATGCAGGATACGATATCACGCGCGGACATGCCGGCCGTGCTCCACAGACTCCACTAATGCCCAGCTTCTCCAGTGCGCCACCCATGCCAGGTAGGGGCGTTGCATTAGTTTATTACAGAGTGCAGAAGTGATTGTCACACAATCAGACTGCTATAATAAGAGTCTGGTATGAAAAAAGTCACACTATATGCACACACAGGAAACTGAAACCCCTCACAGAGATTTGATTTTAGTAAACAAGTATTAAGAGGTTGAATTAGATTTTGTGATCCGAGTTAGTGGGATATAAGGGTCTCTATGAAGGGGCTTTGTATTAAAGTAATGTTTCTTTTTCTGTTGTTGACCTGTCTTTAGGTGTGGTTACAAACCCAATGATGCAACAGCCAGTGATGTCCGGTGGTTTAGACGTTGTGTCTCCGATTACTTTCCCAGAAGATCATGACGATCCCAGAGTTACACAAGAGAACATGTCCGGAGGTGGAATTTGGGGCTTTATCAAGGTAAACAAACAAAACCTGCTTTAAAACATACATTTAAAAAAGAAAAACCCGTCTTTCAGAGGATGTTCACGTGATCTTTGTTTTAGAGTTGTTAAGCCTATGAAGGGCTTTGACACTGGACTCCTGCTATTCTATGACTATATATTAGTATACATTGATTGTAGTATGTACAAAAAGAAGTGTTACTGTGGAAAAATTGTGAATTTTTTTTTTTCAATCGTATCAACACTCCAGTCCTTTATTTTCCAGTGTGTGCTTTTTCTGGTTGAATGGATTTGAGACAGCAACACCATCAATGCCTTAGGCAGACTCATTTTCATAGGCTTAATCAGTTTGCATATTGCTGTATGATGCTGTTTACAGTTACTAGGTTAGGAATATCTCCATCTCATCTGTATCTCTCTGTTTTAGGGTGTAGCTGGTAACCCTATGGTGAAGACGGTCCTGGACAAAACTAAGCACTCTGTCGAGTCTATGATCACCACATTAGACCCAGGGATGGCTCCATACATTAGTACGTACAGCTCAGTTATAGAGGTCGACTGATACTGGATTTTACCGATAGCTAGGTTGGATTGTACTTGCCGCTTTTAAATAGATACTGAGGAAAACCAAAAAAAAAAAAAAAAACCTCCATGTAAAATAGCACTGAAGTTTTTACAAAAATAAAAAAAAACAGCACTGAATTATGAAAATGCAAAATGAAATGAATATATTAATTATATTAATACATATTGAGGAAAATGAGACATGCATTCAAACTGTAACAAAAATTATTACTCCAAACAATTAAAAACAGCTGCATCCAAATTCGCCTCTAGAGGCCGCTCTCATACTGTACAACGCAACCCAGAAAACCTATCGGTATGGACATTTGCAGATAGTTCAATCCATTATTGGTGCAGATAAAATTGTTCAGTAACGCAACATTTATTGGATGTGATTCATGTGACAGAATCAGGAGGTGATGTGGACATTGTGGTGACCTCTGATAAGGAAGTGAAGGTAGGAGCAGTGCGGGATGCCTTCCAGGAGGTGTTTGGCATGGCTATGGTGACTGGGGAGGCATGCCAATCTAACATTGCTCCTCAGCCAGTGGGCTACGCAGCAGGAGTCAAGGTGAGATGCTTTCATATTTGAAGTTTATTTGGTATCATCTCGGAATTTTAGCACTTTCTTAGCAGGACAATCGAAATGGAACACAATCTAGCAAGAAACGGTCTTAATTAAATATCTAGATCAATGTTTATTGTATTATCATTTTAGCCATCACTTTTTGAAGCTGTTCACATTTATTTATTTTTGTCTCATAAATGTGTTTTTCTTCATCTCTACAGGGGGCTCAGGAACGCATCAACAGTCTTCGGCGTACCGCCGTAATCCACGAGAAACAGCCTGTGGTCTCAGTGGAGAACTTTATAGCAGAGCTCTTTCCAGACAAGTGAGCAGAACGCACCCATCCTTTTCACACAGTCGACTTCTTTGTCTTTGTTCTCTACATCTGTCCTTTAGAGTGACTTTGGACCTCCCAGTGACATTGCAGCATACATTGTAATTTTTTTGTCCGGCCGTCCTGCGTGAAACAGTCTCTCAAGGTGACAATTTATAAGCCAAATTAGCTGTCAACCTTGCCGAAATTGTATTTATCACTGACGCTGGTTACGAAGACGTTTATAAATTCAAAGGTGTCAAGTCTGCAATTATTTAAAAAAATAGCCTGTCTCAAAGCTTTGGTTAAAATTATGCCTCTTGAATCAGGTCCAGAAATGTGGGGAGAGCAGGAGGAAGTTGTATTGAGAGTGCCTGCTGTCGTTCTGATGTGTATGGAGAATACTAACGTGCAGAACAAGTCTGTGGGTGGCATTTATAAATAAAAAATAAATAAATAAATAAATAGAGAGAGATGCAGTAAGCAAGGCCAAGATGCACCGCTCTGATCTGGCCTGTCTCTATCATCATACTTCAGATGCTGGACACACTTTATTCAGCATGTACCAATTTGGCAAGGTTGACTTGCTTAAATCAGAGAACTCCAGGGAGACTTACCGGTTCTCAACGCCCAGGTATTGCTGCTGTGTAATGGTGTAATGGTAAATCCCACATTTTCAGAGGGGCTAGTATTTAATTAAACAAACCCATCATCTTCATCCACAATGTTCTGATACTGGTTTCTGTTTTATATGCCTTATTTACTTAGTCGTTTGACTGTTATATAACCGTCCTTCTCTTCTCTTCTCTAGGTGGTTCGACATTGGCTGTCTAATTCTGGACGACCCTGGCAATGGCATCCACATCGAAACTTTCACACAGACCACTCCTGTATCTCTGGAACATGTACAGCAGGTACACGGCATTACTTATGCAGCCTGCGTCCTTTGTCTGCCACACACGCTGTTTCGAAACTCTCTGATGCACTATAAACATGTAGATGTAAATATGGAGGGTTAGTGATGTTGCCCTCCAGCTGTGTTCCTGACAGCCTTAGCCAAGCCTTAGTAATTGGAATTGTATCGTTCATTTGATGTGCCGTGTAACTTTGTGTCACGCATCCTGATCGTAAATCCACCTGTCATTCTGTCCACTTATGCAGCAATTAAAACAACTCTCAATCACGGCAAGCCCCAAATCCCCTCCAGGGGAGCGTTGGAGAATGTTAATAGACTAAACAGAATCTTCTTATTCCTATTTCGGCTGCTCCCGTTAGGTGTCGCCACAGCGGCTCATCCGTCTCCATACTACTCTGTCCTCTACATCTGCCTCTTTCCAAACCAATTACCTGCATGTCTTCTCTCACCACATCCATAAACCTCCTTTTTTGGTCTTCCTCTTTTTCTCCTCCGTGGCAGCTCCATTGCTCCATTTTATTGTGAGTAGCTCTGTAGTGTTAATGTGCTCTTCTCACCTTGTGTACTGCTCTTCTACAGGCTCAGTCTCTCACCCCTCCTGATTACAGTCTCCGCTGGTCTGGCCTGCTCGTGACCGTAGGCGAGGTGCTAGAGAGGAACATGCCCAATATTAGCCGCACGGACTGGCACCATGCCTTCACAGGCATGTCCAGGAGGCAGATGATCTACAGCGCTGCGAAAGCTTTGGCTGGCACATACAAACTGCAGCTGGGCCCCAGGATGGCATAAGAGCATCTAAACAGCCACTTTGCTCTCAGAACACAGCCGTTGGCTTTCAGAAAAACATGGCACTCTTCTGGGAGTCTCAGTTGAAAATGAGTCATTGCATTCGATAAGCTTGCGCAGGAATTCTGAAAAGGGCCCCCTGTTTTTTTTTTATTTTGTATAAATAATAATGCACATGTATAAAAACAAGGTTATCAATGTTACAATAGCGGATTAAGAATTCTCTACGTGCTACATTTTATTAGACCCTGGCCTGCGTCGTATGCTGTTCTCTCTGAGCTTCTATATAATTATAGATAGGAACAAAGGAACTTAGTGAGACCAATACTGAGGCATTAAGCCTTAAAGAAAATAGTTTTCAATCAGGAGGTTAAATACCAGATACTGGTACCAGTTTCTTAATACCTGAGAAAGTATTCAATTTGGGATTACAGCAGTTTTGCTGATTCTTTCTTTAAAATATTCTTGAACTATATTCTGGGGTCTGTAGATTGTGTTAGTGCAGGCTATCCAACATTGTTAATAGATTATTCAGTCATTTATCTTTTTTTTTTACAATTATTATTAATTATTATTGGCTTCAATTATCATCTGTCTGATTAATTTCTGTAAGCCGATGCCAGTAAAGGCATAAAAATTTAATTTCCCAGCAAGAAAAACAAGGGCTTGGACTATATCAAGCCTGGGATCTGTTTTCTAAGAGTTGTTCCCTGTCGATATTTTTCATACTTTGCTTTAATTCAGGAGCCAATCCAGTGCTATCTACATGCATTGATTTGCATTTAGCTAAAAGTTGTATTTATTCAAATACGAGTACTTGGCTACTGTTACGAAACATCGATTATCTTTACATTTTGTAGAAGTTTGTACCGAATCGTCACCATACAGTCCGTCCATTATTTTTTTTATTTTAAATGAATCGATTGAACTCAGGATTGTATTTAGCCCATTTTAATGCACAAAACTGTGCAGTGTATATAGAGTACATATTGATTTTTATTTTTTAACCAAAGGACATGAAAACCGCTTCAGCACAAGTGCTTTTAATGAAAAATACATTTCACTTTTCCAAAAAATGTTGACTCTCCTATGCTTCTGGTTCAGATGTGTTCATTACATTTTTGGAAAAACCTAAATCATTTTGGAATATTCTTTTATAGAATAAAATTGATTCTAACCTGAAGGGGTGATATTGTAACATTTGTGCAAACTGTGTGCTTGGAAATGCGTTATAAAGTCTGTCATTTAAAAAAAAAAAGATTAATTACACGTTTCTTAAAATGCATGATCCCATTGTTTATTGTTTTGGCATCATTAACATTGATATTCATGTTTTCTAGAAAAAAAGCCTGTGGTTTCAAATTTCAAATGGAACCAAATTTAAATATCTTTGGATTTTTTTTTTTATTATTATTATTTGAAGGGTCATTTTATTATTAAAATTTCAGATTCCAGTAAAAATATTCAAAAAGCATTAAGAGTGATACAGAAGCCTGTGGGGAAAACAAACTCTGTGTATGACCTCTGAAAAGTTTTTTAAAAGGTGTTTGTTTTGGGTTTTTTTTTAATGTGTAGTTGTGTACTGCTCTTTATCAAGGCCAAAATCACTGTAAGTGTGTGATGAGATCATTAAATCTGAGCATGGAATGAAGTGGAAGAACATATACTGCCTTTACCATAATGCCATGTCTTTTCTTTTTCCTAAAACACCTTTGGATACTTGTCTTTTTGACCTCCATTAATTGTACTTCCCAACAATGCCTTCTGTCTGCAAAACAGTAAAGGTGTTTTCAGTAAACGTGTCTTATGTGGTTACTTTATTGGATTTTTTTTTTAGCAATGAAGCAAAGACATGCATAAGATCAGCATCATCTATGAATTATATTTACTTTGCAATGTGTTTCTGCACCAATGTCACCATATATATATAATGTTATATGTAAATATGCTCTCGTGTTCATCGGATCATTGACTATCATTTTAACGTACAAATTCATGGTTTTCAAATGCTTATATGGCAAATACTTGGGATTTGTAATCCTTTTGCAAGCTGAACATCCACCATAGTCTGGAACATTTGACTACCCCCCACCACCCCCACCCCACCCCCAGGATTAACCAGGATTTGGCTCCACCCATCTCTTTTTAGTTTCCAACAGAATTGCACTTCCACCATCATGCTTCACTTAGACCTGTTTTTTTTTTTTTCTTCATGCAGATTTTTGCGAATGCCAACAGGTTGGTGTTATTAAATCAGAGAACCGAGATTTCTGATTATTCATCAAGCCTTTTAGTGAACCCCTAATTTGATTTCTTATGGTTTTTAAACAAAATAATCTATCTATTATTCTTCTAAACACTTTTTAATAAAGCTTATTTTCTGGAATGTCCAGTGATTAAGGGTCTGAATTATTAATGGTCAGATTTACTGTATTTCTATGGCCGTGAAAGCATTGAATATCAAGTCCCTGAAAGAAAAACACAAGCTTAGACTATATTAAGGCCTTAATCTGTTTTCTAATAGTTGTTTTCGGTCAATATTTTTCATACTTTGCTTTAATTCATGAGCTAAATTCAGTCTTATGTATATGTATTCATTTGCATTTTGCCAATAGTGGTGTTTTATCATCCATAACAATATAGAAAAATAATCGTTAACATTCATTGAAGTTTTGTTTCACTCTGCACAGCTTCTCTTGTCTGAGCTGTTAATCTTTATATAATTGGTTAAATTGTATAGAGTCATGGCCTATAACCCCAGCGATATCAATTATATTTCCATATTGAAATGGTATAAAATATGTTCAAGAGGGTGAATATCTGTCACATTTCCAGTTCCATACCCTTTTAAACCCACTTCACATTTAAAGCGCAATCTCCAGTGAGCTGTAAAAGTCAGGAAGAACCAGGCCTGATGATTGAATTGAGTTGAAACATTTTCTACTCTTTCACACCTGCTTCTGCCTGCAACTAAGAGAGGTTTCAGTGCTTTCAATTATTTTTTAGTACTTTTATTATAATCATTGTTTTTATAAGAAGGCTAAAAAGTCTATTAAAAGCCTTTAATTTCCCGTGTTTTCAGCATTGCATTTTTTCTTTTTACCTGTATAATGTCTTCTGGGGCAGGACATCTTTCAGCTACTTTGCAGGCTGTGCCTAAAATGGTCTGCAGTGCAATAAAAACCGAAATTGCAAAGCTGTTTTTTATAAATTGTAGCGCTAGAATAGCTTCGCTATATGAACTGCGAATTGCTCCAATGATCTGTTTTAGAAAAACCAAATCACTTGGAGTCATTACGTGAGTGGCATTTCTAATCAGAGTTCCTGCTATGCTTAAAGCCTCGTGGGTAATGGAGATAATGAATGATGTTTGGTTCACACCTCAAACAGTTTTCCCGATTTAGGTCAATGTTTTAACTGGGACACTCCAGCAGAGGATTTATTCTTTTTGTTCCCTTTTGCAGATGTTTTTATGTAGTTGGGAGTCATTCCAACACTGAAATGTAAAAGGTCACATTACTTCGCTTTATACCTGTAAATAATGGTTTGATCTTTAAATGTATTTGTTTGATTTATTCATTTTTTTTTATCCGAAAACATCTTAAAGGCATAGTGATGTAACCAAACACTCTTCCAATATTCGGAATACACTACATTATTTTATTATTATTTTATTTTTTTTAAAGCTCACCAGGGAATCCTTTTCAAAATAGAGGTGTGTATTGGGACTGGGATCCCACTGGACTCTTCCCATGCAGGTTTTTTAATTTCATGCGTGTATGAGCAGGCAATCAGATATAAAGCTCAAAAGACAATCAGACCAAAATGCATTTACAGCATTTATTCATTTATGCTTATTTTTAATTATTTAATAGCCTACTTTGGGGAAATGGAACTAACTAAATTGATTAGAAAATATTGCAGGGAGACAGCAAGCAAAAAAGAATTGCTCTAGCTCATCTGAATAGCTCGTATAGCTCATTGAGATGCTTTTGATCTCTTGTTGAGAAGAATTATCAGATTATCAGAACTCACAGTCCATCTCATGTACATCTGCACATTTAATTATCCAATCATGCGGCGGCAGCACAATGCAAAAACATCATACATATTCAAGTAAACAGCTTACCGTAATTTCCAGACTATAAATCGCACCCTTATATAAGCCACTGAATTTGACAAAGATTTTTATTTTGAACATAAATAAGCCGCACCTGTCCATAAGCCGCAGGTGTCTACACTGAAACTAATGAACTTTACACAGGCTTTAACGAAAGATAGTGTCTGTTACACGGTGTAACGGGTGAAATGTTGTGGCTCCTTTAAAAGAAGCAGAGCGGCATTTTGGGAATAGCCTGTCACCGCATTTTTTCGATTTTACTGCATGTGTGCGAGACCGAGGAATATGTCCTTATTATTTTCTTATCTCATTTCTACGTTTCTTTGACTAACCCGTAACGCTGTTGCCAAGAAAAATTAAAAAGCATGAGTTTTGGAAACCTGTCTGTGCTTATATGATTTCTGTTGTAACTGGAGTTAGCGAGCTCTCCCTTCACCCAGACTCAACACGTTACAGCGGCTTGTATCTAAACAGTAGCCGACCAAGAAAGTCATTGTTCACTGTCTTCCTCCTTCCTTTCACAACAATTTCTCTCCAGAGTTTTTTTTTTGGCATCGTTGTCCTTTTTCTCCCGAAGCCATGCAGCTCAGAACACAGGTGAGGTGTGTTTTTTTGTTTCTGTTCGGAAATTTCATTGGTTTGATGTTATGTCGCTCAGTTTTTTTGGCTTGAAGTTTGTGAAACCTGGAAAAACCCAGGAAAAATCCATAAATTAGCCGCTTCGTTGTTTAAGCCACGGGGTTCAAAACTTGGGAAAAAAGTAGTGACTTATAGTCCGAAAAATACGGTAAGTTGATGTTTACATCGTGCCCTTATGAGATGGTTTGAGTATTACATAAACTGTTATTCTTCTGGGAATTTTATGTACAACAGTCACTAGAGCTCACACAGAATAGGGTAAAAAACAAAAAAAAAACACAAAAAAGAACAGTGTGAGTTGAAACTTACTGCTGATTAGGAAAGATATTGTAACTCAATCACTTTTTACAACTGTGGTGAGAAAAAAAGCATCTCACTATACTTAAAATGTCAAACCTTGAGGTGAATAGGTGACAATAGCAGAATACCACATCAAGTTTATTTCCCGTTGGACAAGAACACGGGTCTGAGGCTATCGGGGAACCGATTAACTAAAACTGAATAGCTGGAAATAAAAGAACAGCTTTTTTATTTTATTTTATAAAACTGCGCTATATTGGCAAAAGTTTGCGGAAAAAGTAGGGGATGTGCTTTTTGAGCATCGCATTGCACATTTAGTCCCAATTTGCTCTTATAATTCCCTCCAATCTTCTGGAAAGATGTTCTCAATTTTGGAGTGTGCTTGTGGAGATTTGTGCTCATTCAGACACTAGGGTGTTATTAAAGTCAGGTACTGATGAAGGTGAGCTGAGGAGGCCTGGGGTGCAGTTAGCGTTATCTTCCACTTTAACCCATGAAAAGCACATCTTCATGTGTTTTGTGTACAGAGACATTGTCATGCTGGAACAGGTTTGGGTCTCCTAGTTCAAATTAATAAAAAAAAAGTGTCATGCTACTGCATCCTAAGACATCTGATACAATTGTTTGCCTTCAGCTTTGCGATAACAGTTTGGGAAAAAAACGCATATGGCTGGGAAATTCACCTATCCTAATACTTCATATGGTGTATTTAATTCCAGTTATGGATGATGTAGCTGAGGTTGAGGAACTATCAGACTGTCTGAGCCAGTATTCACACACCTGATTGACATTTTTGGCAAAATTTCCTCACAGTTTCCCAGTGTTCCCTGAATCATTTAATAAAGAATTTTAGGAAAAAAAAGGAAAATTAAAAGGGTTCCCAGGTTAAGGCCACGCCTATTTTGTAAATTCAGATACAGATACTGATACAGACATTGGCACTGCAATAAAACACTAAAACTGTGACAGACTGGCAGTGCTGGAAGTTGTAGCAGCCTAAAGCCCAAGTAGCCCAACAAAACCACATGTCCATTGGTTTCAATTTGCTGCAAGGAATTTTATAAGTAGTTTTCAGCGATGTCTTTCTTTATTACATTTCAATCTATTATCAGATCTGCACTTCCTATAAAATGACTCCTTTCTTACAGTAGTGTTTCTTCTCAGTGTTCACCCTGATCCACTGTGGAACAAATGATGAATCCATGATGAGAACGGCTGAATTTTCTTTTTAATGAGGGATTTAAAATAGCCGAAGCCTTTAAAACCTTTGTTAAAATCCATACAATTATTTATGCCTATCCATAAATCCGTCGAGGAGGATTTTAGAAAGTTAGCTGCTCAGGAAAGCTGAACGATCTTCACTTTGGCTAACTCAGCCCTTTCTTTTTAATTGATTTTCTTTTAAATATTTAATGTTCCAGACTTGATACAGTTTTATTTAGGGCTGTTCTGCAGGCCTGTCCGGTCTCTATTAAGCCGGGGCCTTTTACAAGTTCAATTTAATGCCAAGCATCATTTAATACATGTGGTCAAACATCCTGCCAAGCAGCTGAATAAAATAAAGCGAGTCATGAATCATGCACCAAAGCAAATGGAAGTCTTGTCCTTTGTCCACCTGTCCACGTTTAGCAATATCAAAGAAAACAGTTGAAGGACAGAGCATTAAAGCATTTGCACATAACTTAAGGCAACTCGTAGAACTGATCTGATGCAGTAGAACGATACACAGATGCAGAGAAACATGGAGAGAAGTAGCTACAGCATCTTTAAAACTAATGTCAGAAAAGATTCACAGATGTCCAGAAAGCCTTTGGACATAAAGGAATTTGTGCCTTACGAAGACGTGGTAGAAAAAAATGAAGGGTATATAAAAATACACACTTGTATATTTTGACTTTTAATCACTTCTTTTCCCTTGGAGAAACCTCTACTTTTTCCCTCTCACATTTCAAAATAGTTTCCTCTATTCCATCTGTAATATTTTTAGAAATCTTAAGGTGACATTTATGCAAAAATGCTTCAAGCAGCTGATTAAAATTCCTGACAAATTTAAACTATAATAGATGTGTCAAGTTGGGTGAATGATCCCTTGATGTAAACCGATCAGGCATAACATTAAACGCACCTGCCTAATATTGTATAGGTCCCCCTGGTAGCTCCAAAACAGCTCCAACCACTCGAGGCATGGACTGCACATAACCTCTGAAGGTGTGCTGTAGTATCTGGCACCAAGGCTTTAGCAGCAGATCCTGTAAGTTGGGGTGTTGAAACTTCATAAATGAAACTTGTTTCTTCGGCAAATACCACAGATGCTCAATTGGACTGATATCTGGACAATGTGCAGACACACTGAACCCTTTGTCATGTTCCTCAAACCATTTCTGAACTATTGTCCAGTGTGTTAGTGCATGTACCAGGCCATTTGGTCTGCAGCAGTGTTGACGTATGTGTAAGTAAGTGTCAAATTAACATCCACATGGATACCTGGACCCAAGTTTTCCCAATAGAACATTGCTCAAAGCATTGCATTGCCTCCACCGGATTCCTTTCCATAGTGCATAGTGGTGCCATTTCTTCCACAGGTTAAGTCGAATGTCAGCCACTTGAGGTAAAAGAAAATTTAATGCATCAGACCACGTCACATTCTTCCTTAGGTCCATGTTCATTTACGTACTATTTCTATTCGTCTGTCACATCTGGGATTCACAGAAATTAAGGCCAAACACAAAACGAGTTCATGACCTCAGCCTTTCAATACATCAAACTGGACAGGCAATTTTATCTTTGAATAAAGTTGAAGAATTTGCTTAGCATCATGGACTTTGCATCCAAAGTTTCTGAGTCGTAAACTAATGTAGTTCAGATACACTATGAATTATCAGTGTTGCTTTAGTTTACTCACCTTGGTGCATAATATAAAAACGGAAATTGTAAAGTAATGAAAGAAAGCATTAAATTAGGTGCTAAAGAGAATTCTAGGATAAGCAGGCATGAGAGAAAAATGCTGTCGATTCCATGGGCAAACTGCAGCATATCAGGTCTGTAGAAAAATCAATAAATATAACATTGTCAGTCATAGCAATGCTGCCTCACAGCTTCAGCTTCAGAAGTTATTCCTGACCTTTGGTTTGTTTCCTCCATGTTATCTGGTTTAACAGGGGAGGTGGTAGCTTACTGGTTAAGGCATTAGACTTTGGATCTGAAGGTTGTGAGTTCAAATCCCAAAGACACCAAGCTGCCACCCCAGGAGCAAGGCCCTTAACCCCATAGCTGCTCAGTTTTATAAATAAGATTTATTGTAAGTCACTCTGGATAAGGACAAATGCCATAAATTTACTTACTCTCTAAAAACATGCCAGTAGGTGAATAGACCTGATCATAGCCATGAGTAGAATATAGTACATACTGAAGGTACTTGAATGAATGTAACATCTTCTCCACTCCATATCTGCACATATCTGTTAATGATTTATGCCAATTTCTCCTACACAGAACAACTTCTGTTCCCAAAACTATTCACAGTGGCCAAGATCTTAGTTTTCTGATCAAAAGGTTGTAAGTTCAAATCCCAGCAACACCAATCTGCCATTGCAGGGCCCTTGGTCCTTTAGCCTTAAGTTGTTCAGTATATAAATAGGCATTTGTATTATAATAAATACATAAAACAAGATTATAATAAGTCGCTCTGGATAAAGGGTATAAATATTACTTACATGAATACTAACATTAGACTGCTAAACTCAAGCCCACACATCCCATAATAGATTGGTTCTGATATTGGAGGATTGCACCAACAGCACTAACATTAATTGTGCAGAAATAAGATCTAGCAATTTTATTTAATATTCAGCCACTACATACCCGCAAAGTTTCCATGTGTCTGGACCCTAGCGTGGTAATCCACTAGCATGGTAATTCGCTAGCATGCATCTTAAAGGCTAACGAAGTATCGATTTTCCTAAAATACAATAAGTCTTTTTTAGAGCATGGCTTTGTCTCACATGATTGTAACCAAGTTTACTTTTGCCCACAGTTTCCAAATACATATCTTCTCTACTGCAGTAAATGAGACCTTAGGGGCATTATTGAAAGAGTTGTGGACTTTGAATCATATTCACCTGTCTGTCACTGAAATCCCTGAAGTTTAAGCTGTGTGTATTGACTGATTCAAAGAAAAGTCCAAGCTTCAGGTGAGACTTTGGGTCTCTGAAGGAACAAAGCACTTTTAGCATCTTTTCACTCAGCTCAGTGAAGGTCAAAGTGAAAAGTAGTTCTGAAATTTCAAATATAGATATTTTGCTCTGACATCCCATTTCCTTTCATGTCCTGTTCACAGATAAACAGTTCTTGCCACACAGGAATGGTGCTGGTGCCAGTTGAGAAGTAGAATTGATATATCTTTAATATACTTGTGGTTATTTCATGTGAACATTTCAAAGTGCAATTGATGTACACTCTGAACATACAGCTGTAGATTAGGGCTGCAAGATAGCATATATATATATATATATATATATATA
>MU537915.1:6208051-6267385 GCA_024362625.1 Silurus asotus | reverse complement strand
TTTTTACATTTTTAAGATGTTTTGTTTCTGTAGATATTGGATAAACATGATATAAATTTACAATTTTAAAGCTTTTTCATTTGCATTTCAATTCTGAGAACATTTCTAGCAAAACATAAACTAAAGTCTTTATTTTGAAGTCTTCACACTGTCAATTTATCATACAGGAAAATCAGACAAGGTTAGACATCTTTCGGCTTTAAAATGACTGACTGGATATTTTATTGTCATGTCGGTAGTTTGTGAAAATCTCAGGAGACCAAAAGTTTCTGAAATATTTAAATCAGTCAAAACATAATTTCCCCCAATTCTGATGTTTGATATGAAGGTTAGCTGAAGTTTTTGGCATGTCTGTGCATAAATGTATGGAGTGCACTAACTTATTCATATGAAAGGTGTACAGATGTTCAGGTGTACAGTTCCCATAACATTGGTCCAGTCAGACAAAAAAAAAATGTATTATATTGATTTTTGCTATTTTACAACTATCTTAATATAACACAGTTTTACAATCCACTATCTCTGCTAGAGGGATTGCACACATTATGCCACTAAATGTTAACTTTCATGACCCGAATCTGTCCAAACTGATAAAATATAACATTATAGGTGAATCTGTGTGGATATTGATGCAATATTAAGATTTCACTTTAGAGGAGGATCATTGACCATTAGTTCTGCATAGTGGACCTGTGCTTAACATTGCCATGGAAACAAGCTCAAGAGCTGAGCTGCTTGCACACACACACATAAACACACACAGCTCTGCAGTGTCCTCAAGCAGTGGTTCCCTTAAACACTTAAACTATACAGACAACCCACTGCTATTTTTTTTGTTGTGTTGTCATATAATGCTTATGTGACAAATTCAGTTTGAGGTTCAGACCACATGTAGAATTATGGATCCTATGCTTGATGCAGTTTTTTTATTGAATTTTAATGAATAGGAATAAGAATGAGATTCCAGTGACAAAATGCAGACAGAAAATGACCCATCACACATCTCTCAGCTCAACTCCTAAGCCTTTAAGCATGATCACTTACCCGGAGATAAGTTGCTCTTATCTGGGGATGTCAGGAAGACTAAGCGTTTATGAAACTAAACGCCTCAACTAAATCCATCCCTACACCTTTTTAACACGAAAGGATGCCTTGAAGATGCTGATATGACTTCCTGATATTCGTGTAGCCATCAAAGACACCAATGTGGATTGAGGTTTATAGCTGTAAGCACAATTTTGGGTAAGACATGTCAAACTCAAGGCCCCCGAGCCACTTTTTAGCCCACCAATACATTAAATACAGTCAATGAGGTAATAATATATTTCTATTATAACTTTGACTCTATGGGCGATGCACAGTTTCTACCTACGAATGCTCTGCATGTTTGGAAGCGCATATCTGTGTGAGCATCTTTTCTCAATTATAAAACTGAACGAAAGCAGGAGTCATCTCAATGATGCACCCCTTTCCTCTATCCTGAGAAGTTGCCCCTGCACAAACATTGACAGACAGCCAAGAAACGGTGCCAAGCATTTCATTCAGGCAAATGTGCATTAGAGCAGAATGTACGGTTACAGTACGTAAGGTTTTTATTTTCGCACTTTATTCTGTATCCTGTCTGTCTTGTTGATCATTAAATCTTGACAGTTTTGAGCCCACTACATAGACCTAGCATTGAAATCTGGACCGCTTTATGATTGAATTTGATGCCGAAATGTGTTATACTGTTTATTTATTTATTTGGATTCTGATTGGATGAGAATCAGAATCATCGTTATTGCCAAGTATCATGGTTAAACTAAACTAAACAGTTTGTGAAGGGTATGTAAAGTGGGGCAAATAATAATGTTAAGTGAGGCAGTGCAAGTCCAAGGTGCAGGGTTGCAATATAGTAGTCCAAATATTGGAGTCCTATATTGTCCTGTAGCATAAAGTATTTCACTTAAATAAAGAAGTTCAAATCTGTTCCAGAATGAGAGTTCCCCAGTGCCCAAATCGAGATTTTGTAAAAGAACTCGAATGTCTAACTCAATGCAGCTCAAAGCTCAATCACACTGGTCATTTTTGACATAATTTGGAACAATTGACACACAAGACCTTTTCGTTCAAGTTCAGTGTCTGACCTCACTAGGGCTTATGACTGAATGAGTATAAATACCTATAACCCGGCCTCAAAATGAAGTGGAAAGCTTCTTCAGAAGAGTGGAGCTTATTTTATTAGTATTGGAAAGCTAAATCTGAAAAAGGATACTACTATAGCACATATGGATGTGTTGGTCATGTGTTTACCAGCTTTTGGGCATATAGTGTATTTCATTACATTAATGTTAGATAATTTGAGAAATTTAACCCCAGTGTGATTTGACAGTCTACCAAGCACTAACATTTTTAGATGGCAAGTATTTTTGTTGAAATTTGAAATGTTGTTTGTTTTAATTTTGTATATTTTTCTTTGCTCTTTGCTGAAGTGTATGAGAGCCAAGAGCTTGTCTTATACATACATACATACATACATACATATGTGAGTAGGCTGCAAAACAATGTACAGCTCTCAGTGGGGTCTTGCTGTATTAATAACATTCTGGACCGAACTGAATGTTAACATGCAGTGTGATGACTAGTCCATGACACAGTTGTTGTGTTGAGCTAAGTAGATTATGCAAAGCAAGACTCACAGGCTAGGCTTGAACAACAACACATGTTTTGTTTGGTTTTATTTTGAAGGAAGGGAGAGGATACATTTACATAAATAAATCCTACAATAAAATGTAATATAAAATAAATGCTATCAATTTTCCTCAATTAAAATACATTTTAGAAGCATTTCTGGATGTAGCTTTCCAGATCCAGGGTGTGATCTTCAGGCCCAGGATGCGACACTGTGTTTTGTAAACCTCAAATGTGCAGAAACGGTTTTCTCACATTTGCATTTTTGTTTCTTTTCATGAGCCTGAGTGTCTGCATGCATTTCTACGTATCCTGATTGTTGGCAAAAAGAGGATGAGAGGGTTTTATTCTGCTTTTTCTGTTTAACCAGCACACTTTGCCTCTGCTGATTGGATAGAATGAACCGGCTTTAATCTCTTCCTGGACTCACAGAACGCCAGGGTGAATCAGCAATATGTCTCTCTCCCTATTATTGGTAAACCTGCAGGATTCTCATATCATAGAAAACACTGTGAGTATGTGTGTGTTGGTGAGAGAGACTCTCGCCAATATGTTGCCTGCACAGCAACTTTTTACAAGCTTTAGAAACAAATATGACTGTATAAGAAGACGGATTACGGCCTAACAGGCTGTAATGGCTGTTAAGGCACAGTTTTAATTCCAAGTAATTTTAATCTGTGTATAAAATGCAAATACAGTCATGAGCAAAGTCACTTTTCCCTATAATCTTTAAAAATGTGTTATCAAATCGCACTGGAAATAGATGCTGAAATCGATTTTGGAAAGAGCACATTTGAACAAGGAGAGGAAACAAGTTTCCAGTCAAACTTTCTTTCTTCAAGATACTTCCTTCTTCAAGATTCTCTTCATACACAGCACGTCATGTTTGCAGAGAAAAGCTATTTGTTTGGTGGGGGTGAACCTATCAGTCTCACCTACAGATGAAGGAAGCAAACACCTTTTTTTCTGTCAGTATACTGCTGTGGTGTACAATCCCAGTGGTGGTAATTTAGCTAGCAGCTACTTCTCCACGTTTCTGAGAATCAGATATGTCTAGCAGGCTGGAGGCTCTTTCCTTATTCCATGCATCCTCCACCATCTCAACCTGTCAAATAAACCTCCGTGAGCACAAAGAGATGTTGAAGCGGTGTCTTTGGTTATAAGATTCTGACCTTTATCCATAAACTATTGTAAATATACAACATATTTCCAATGTCAGAGCTTTTTTTAATGCTGCAATGACAAAAACAATAAACCATAATTTTGTCATGGCACTGAGGAAAATTCATGGTAGTAATTAGGCTCGTCTTGTATTCATTCGTTAAGGCAATGCTCAAAATAATGACCAATCTTCTATCCACTATATTGACTGGTGTTATATAAAGTTGAGATCCATTGGGTTTTTTTAAAGCATTTTTAAAACATTTATTCGGTGGCTGGCGATGCATTTCACACTTATGCCTTCAGTGGTGTCCTACCTGAATCAATACCAATACTGTACCTCTTAATATCATCATTATGACACCACGGCTATAGAAACCATCAATATTATACAGAAACGCAGTATAACAGAGAGCTGTGTCACAGACAAGTATCTAATACAATAAGAATGAAAATGGGTTTGTTCATATGATCTTTTTTTCTTGTTTATTTTTTGCTTCTAATAAGGTTACCTGATGTACTTATATTAATTACACTACAGCTGCCAAGCTATTTACCGGAAGGGGTAAGGATGGCTATGGCTTACAAATTTTTGTTGCATTGAAAGATTACCTGGATTGTATCTAATTACGAAAAAGTTCTTCAAGGGCAATGAACCATCAGCAGCTTTGAAAATAATTGACATGAACAGCCACTACTTAAAGTTTCTTCTTTTTTTTGTGATAGAATTTTGGGCTTTAGATTTATATTATGGGAAACGTTGAGGTCAGACTGAGGGAAGACATGCACAAGGCTGGCACTATTTTGGTGTTCTACTTGGAAATAATTTAGTATTAATTTCTAAATATAGACATAAAAAAACGATGATAGATTTGATGCTGAAAATGTTGAATATTTACTTTCTTTCTGCACGCCAACGATCTCCATAGAAAAGATAAAGAGATGGACTATGACTCGCCCTTACTGGGATCATGAAAGCATGTAAATGTAATTAATTGCAGTAAATATTTTCTGCAATGAGTTCCACTGTTTGCTATGCTTTGCTTGCTGATTGTTTTTCTTTTGAGATATGAATGTGTGTCCTAATCTGTTTGAGCTTGGGTGCTTCCTTTAATGTGTTATAACTTTCGTTCATGCTTCATGCACTTAGTCACTTTCTTCTCTCTCTCTCTCTCTCTCTCTCTCTCTCTCTCTCTCTCTCTCTCTCTCTCTCTCTCCCTCTCTCATGAGTGGACAGAGAGGATGAGCTGATGCTAATCTCAGGGTGGTGTACAGGGCTTTGAACTCCTGTGGAGGATACCCAAGGTCACAGCCCGTCCCTGCAGATAAGATTTTCCATTGGCAGCAGCAGGCGAGGAGGAGATACTCACATGACCTAATGCAGTCAGCTCCTGATGGACCCTGACACTTTAAAGCAAACATGGCTGAAAGAAACACCACTGCTCTCACAGGTCTAAACACATTATTACTGAAAAACACTAAGCACAAATACACATAGACGATCACCAGCAAGTGTATATTTATTACATTCTGTGTAAATAGAAATACTATTCTAGTAATTATTCCATTATTATAATACATTTATGTTTGCTTTCCCTCATGAACATGATTAATTGAATGTGTGGCGGTCTGGGAAAACACACTGGACGCCTCTGTGGCCAAAAAGGCAAAAACACAAGCATATATTTCACCTCTACAATGTGCAAATGTCCTTTTATAATCTCACTTTGGCAATCTAACGGCAAAGAGCGAGTTATGGAAGGAGCAAGTAAACAATCACAATAATCAAAACAGTCCGTTTACTTTAATACGTCTATTAGCCTTGTTGGCTGTTTGATTTCCTCACAAAGTCTATATCATGCTTTGGTCAAGATTTTGCACATAAAATAAACCGGATCACTTGAGCTCTCAAGAAATTCATGCTCCTGTACAGCATGAAACAGAAAGATGATTAAAGTGAAAGAGAAATACTACCAAATATGAAACCTACACTTTTAGTGGAGAGGTGGTAGCTCAGTGGTTGAACCTTCTTGCATCAATGGGATATGCAAAGACATGTCACAAGTATAAAAGTGTAGGTTCCATATTTGGTAGTATTTCTCTTTCACTTTAATCATCTTTCTGTCTCAAAATTGGTTTGTTTTTTTAATTGTGGCCTTGGAAAGACCCTTCATATGCTAGAACCTTGGCATTTTCCACAATACAAACCTACACGCAATGTATTGTGGAAAATGCCAAGGTTCTAGCATATGAAGGGTCTTTCCAAGGCATTTGGCATCATTCAGCATTAAAATTGTATTATTTTAACATGTGATGACCTTCAAAATGAAAAGAAGAATCCAATCGTTTTCCGACTGCTGTACAGGAGCATGAATCTCTTGAGAGCTCAAGTGGTTAAACCTTCTTACATCAATGGGATATGCAAAGACATGTCACAAGTATAAAGCAACTTTCTTCATTTCCTGTCACATTTTCAAATCTTCTGTACCCTGTAATTATTTTTTAATCTTTTGCTTTTGTTTACTGAGAGTATAACTTTTAAACATTTGTATTATATTGATTTTGGTTAATTATTTTAGTTAGAACCTGAAAATACTGCAAACTTACTTAGTCGCAAATCAATTTTCTTATGACTTTTATTTTAGTAAATTACATACAAATTCTCTCACCAACTCTACAACACACACACACACACACACACACACACACACACACATACACAGACACCAGCTCACTGTGCTCTATCTTTCCTTTATTTGAATGTTTTAAAATAACTGACATGTTGATCTAACACATGAAATATTGTAAAGTAAATGTTCGTGTTGGACCTGGGTGAAGGTGACCTTCACTGGTAATTCTAATCACCATGAAGCAGCTTCTGTAGCATGTGATTGCTTCTACTCAATCATAACATAATTTGTTGACTTAATTGGTTGAAATTCCTAAATCTCCTCATTTACATTAGTCAAGTCTAATAAAAAAAGTCAATAAATTACAAATACAAAGAGATCAACAATGAAATAGCTGATGTATAGGTTTCATATTTAGTACCTCACATAAATCCCAACACACACATTATAAATCAATATAAAATGTTCTGTAATTTATTTTGACATTTTTACCAATACCCCTGGGAGATTCAGAGAGTGTGTTACTTGATAATGTTGTTCAAAAATGCAAAGAGAAGAATTACAGTACTGTAGACCCCATTAATTCACCGCATACCTCCTTGGACCTTCTGCTCAGAATATTAGAAATCAGGTTTAATAATAAGTCTTTAATATTTAATATGCACACACAAGCTACAGCAGGGGAGTGTGTGGAGTAATGCTTTGATGCGGGCTTTTTAATCTTGAGTGCTTTAATATGAAGGAAAGGAACAAGACATAGAGAGAAGAAACATTTGCAAAGTCTATTCTTAGAACTTGTCAAATATGGAGAAAGGATTTCCTCGGTTGACACCTGAATGTTTAAAAAAACATGTTGAAAAATCCCAACAAACAGCATAATGAAAGGCTGGATTTAAAAATATCATAAAATATCATTAGCACATTATAGCATGTGTTCAGTATCATTTTATAGACACATGACTGCACACCAGAGATGGCAAAAGTAAACACGTCCTTCAGTCAAGTAGAAGTACAGATGCTCATGTTTTAAAAGACTCTGGTAAAAGTTGTAGTACTGACTACACTTTTTCACTCAAGTAAAGTATAATTAAGTTAAAATCAAGTACTTAAGTAAAAAGTAGTCATTACTACTACATGTTTTAGTTTCATGCCGGTAACTAGACCTTAAATCATTTTAATTTTTGTTACCTAAATAATGTATCCAGGCAGAACAACTACCATATAGAACATAAGCAGAGAAAAGATGATAATCAGGTGATCAGAAATGTCTCTGTTCTCAGTCATGTTTGACTCCCTCTGTCTCATCCATGTTAACCCCAGATTTCTTGTTGCCTTCTGTTTTGCATGTTGCAGGCTAACGTAGTTTAGCCTCCATCTGTGGTGTGTGATACCCAGGAAATGATACACCAGTTACAGGGTGAAAAAGCTGATTAAAAGCCATTGACTAGAAATAGTTTGATGGTCTGAAATCGGTGCAATGAGAAGAAAAAATATTGATCACTTCACCAAATAGATTAAAACCAAAGTAAAGAGTTTGGTTTGAAAATGTAAGTACACATATTTGTGTAAAACATTTTATGAGTAAAAGTAAAAAGTTGTAAGAATAAGCAATGAAGTTAAGTACTGAGAAAAATCTACTTAAGTACAGTAACATAGTATTTGTTACTTCCCGTCTCTGCTGCACTCTGGGCATTAAACCAAGACAAACACCACCTTTCTAGCAGAGGAAACACATTAAGTTCCTTCATCAGTAATTCACAACATGGCCTGGAGAAAATTGTGTGCAAGTATGCATTATGATTTGCCCAAACATTCATCCAGGTGCATTCCCAAAACTGTTTCAACTTTTTCGGATAGACTTAGGAGCCGACATAAATCTTGATCTGTCTGTGGATTTCTCTCTGACTTATTTTAGCCTGTAGGTATAAACATACAATTTTTGTGCTCCTGCAAACCATTTATATTTTCTTTGGATGTCTTTTAGGGTTATTATCTTCTTTAAAGCTTCATCTTTCAGACAAGGTGTAACCTTGTAGCAGAGGCACATAGTTAAGTTCAGGATGCCATTACCCTTCATAAGTTGGGCTCACAGGTCCAATTACTGACAAATCTTCAGCTTCTTAGATTTCTATATTTCTATCGGTTTTTGTTATGACATATTGTAATTACTGCTATTTAAACTGCAGATAAATCTTTACTACTTCCTTGGCTGGATCAGTGACAAGGCAAGTATCATTGTCATCTCACAGCCAGGATAACCAAGGAGTGGCTCTGTAAGAAGCATATCAAGGTTCTGGCGTGGCCTAGCCAGTCTCCAGATCTAAACTCAATAGAGAATCTTTAGAGGGAGCTCAAATTCAGGTTTTCTCAGCGACAGGCCAGAAACCTGACTGATCTAGAGAAGATCTGTGTGGAGGAGTGGGCCAAAATCCCTCCTGCAGTGTGTGCAAACCTGGTGAAAACCTACAGGAAACGTTTGACCTCTGTAATTGCAAAAGGCTATTGTACCAAATATTAACTTTGACTTTCTCAGGTGTTCAAATACTTATTTGCAGCTGTATCATACAAATAAATAGTTAAAAAAAATCATACATTGTGATTTCTGGATTTCTTTTTTTTAGATTATGTCTCTCTTGTGATTTCTGGATTTCTTTTTTTTAGATTATGTCTCTCACAGTGGACATGCACCTACGATGACAATTTCAGACCCGTCCCCTTAATATATATATATAAGAAAATCTAACACATAATTTCTACCAGTTTAGACTTAATTGTACATAAAAAGAATTCATTCAAAGTCATTTGTTCAGTTTGTAAATAAAATTTACTTTTAGTTTTAAATAATAATTTTCGCATCTTTTATCCTTTTTTTTTTACCTAGAAATGCCTCAATTTACTGTGTTTCATATACTGACTTCATTCTACATGTCATATAATATCTGTCTTAATATTCAATGACTTTTTTTTTTTTTTACAAATTTCCATGATCACCCTCTTGCATTGGAGGGATGCAACCTAGACTCATTTATCCTAACTGGCAGGGAAAAACTTTTTACTCGAAGCTGTACAATAGCATCCGAACTTATATTCATTTAAGTAAATGTCTTGGACTGAGTCACATGTAGCTTTATAAAAAGGGAGATTTCACAGGCTGGTGGCTGCACATTTAAATTCTGTTACCATAATCACAACTCCAGCATGTGGCACTGAGACAGGTTTCCCCCGAGGCTTTAGATATACAGCAACTAGGACATCACTGGAAAGCAGAAACAGATCAGTGACTGATGCCATACATTTGCTGTATAGACAAATTTTAAGGTATTTTCAATTCAGAAAAAAATGGATATAGAGAGTTGTAAAATCAGATCTTCTCTGTAAAGATTTGCATCATCGTTGGGTGACAATCACATGAAAACACATTGAACTTTAGGACTCATTTGTAATGTTCCTTCGATATACATTCAGCCATATATTTATTTGTTAAATGCTTAATTATAATCAGAATTTCAGTGGATATGAAGGCTTGGGAACATTGAGCACACTTTGGAGGTTAGTCCATGATACACACAAATTACTATCAATTCATATGCATGTTTTGGTAGGTCTGAGGAAATCCACAACGACACCAAGAGTCTTCTATTTTTTAATCTCCCATTAGGGTGTCACCTCAGCAGATCATTCGTCTCCAGACCACCCTGTCCTCTACATCTGCCTCATTCAAATTTACCTCCTACATGTTACCACATCCATAAACCTTCTCCTCTGCCTTCCTCTTTTCTTCTGCTGTCTGGCTCCATCCTTAGCATTCTTCTATCAGTATACCCCATGTCCCTTTACTGCACTTGACCAAACCATCTCAATCTAGCACAAGGACACCAAGAGAGCATGAAGCTAAAGTCCACAGACTGTAACCTGAGCTCACTGATGTAGCTGGGAACCTTGGAGATGTGGCAATGTTACCTGCTGCATGACAGTGCTGACCAGATCTTACTGAACCTAAAAATAGATCAGTAAACCCACAGAGGCTGATATGCCTGCTAGACAGTCATGCCAAAACAGATGGCATGAAGGCCAAAATTCACTTTCAGTTATGAGCCTCAGTGTCAGTTCAGCAGACCGGCATGCTTGCAGCAAAATTATTTCAGTTTGTGCTGCATCCTGCTGACTTTCCACTCAAGCCCCAAGTCTACTGCACAGAGGGGAGGAAATTAAATCATTGGCTCTACTGCATGGATGCATACCACCTGCTTTCTTGCATTGCATCCGATGGCATTCTGTGAAAAAAGCACAAGGGAAACCCAAGCCTGACAAACTACACCTGACATCTGACAACCTGAGCAACCAATGAGCTCCCAGCAGTGGTCCAGTCATGCAGAGGGAGAAACAAAGCATGATACCAGGGTCGAGCCAATTTTCAATACTTTGATGTTCATAAAAATTGCTGATATAATCAGCGTTGTGGTCCACATCACAGGCCCAGTTTGTCTGGTGTCAGTTTTTGCTCTTCATAATGGACTGACTTAGCTTTTGTTTTCTTATCTAATTTCTGCATATTGGCTGCAACCACAGACAGTCATTGACCCAATTCCCTGTACTGGGAAAAAAAAAGACTCGCTCACAAATAATGCTTCAAATATGTGACTTTATGATGCAACTATAATTCTAATTACAGTCAAACTATAATTTTTAAAAAATGAGACGGATTTACTTCCTAAAATTGGAGCAATGCAGTGTAATGCATTCTAAATGATTATAAATAGCATGACCATAATTATAAATAATGATGTTTTCTTCAAAGATTTCTCTTGTCTATGATATCATCCCTAATAACACATTAGGGCAAATTCTTTCATCTAGAAAAAGAGCTGTTTGCAATAAGATTGGAATGTGTATGTATATAGAAATGGAAAAAATGTCCTTAGATGTTATGGGGAAGAAACCTTGAGAGGAACCAGACCCAAAAGGGGTGATATCCTATATATATATATTTGATTTATTTAATTTTTTGACAAAAATTGGAAAGATCATGTCCTAAAAAAACTATTAACAAGACTTTATTTACTACATTCTTATGTCAGCTTGTTAGGAAGTTAGGGTTGATTTTCATGGTTCAGACATCTCTGGTGGTGGTGGTGGTGGTGGTGGTATTGGAGCTTGAACCGGGCGACCTTGTGATCAGTCACCCAGAGCTTTAAACTTTTAGGAGTGACCTGGAAATACAGCTTAGATGGGTAGCAGTTAAATGCACCAATGAAAAGGGTCGACTTTTAGCCTTTTTGGGAAAGAATAAGAGGAAATCAGAAAACCCTGAAATAAACCCACATGGACAAGAGAAGAAGATGCATGGCTGGAACTTCACAACTCATCTACAGGGTTGTTGTCTTATATCAGGTGTGTCAATGATTCTCAGATCCTTCGCATATGTTTTTTTTTATTGTCTTTTATATTGAATCACTGCATCCTACCTCCCAGCATGCTTTACAAACTGATACAGCCTGGTGCATATAGGTTTCATATCAAGGGAATCGTTTGGGGTAAAAAAAAAGGCATTTTGGTAACCCCAGGGACTCCCTTATCTGGGGTAATATCCTCATTGTTCATCATGTTTAATTTACGATTCATATTTCAATCATATTTCAACAAGTAGTATGTGTATGAACTGGGATTTATGCGATCATGGATTCTAAAAAAGCTCCTTGCCCTTTACATACCAGGTAATAAAAACACGTAAGTGGGGAAACCCAGGGTTTTTTCTCAGCTCCAGAAAATCCCGCGCCGTCATTCGCGTCTTCATTCATGCACCCCCCCCCCCCCCCCCCCCCCTACACAAACACACACCCCTACACACACACACAAACGGCAGAGACGCGACTGCGCTCTTGCGCGCACACGCACACACGCGCGCACACACACTTATACACGAGCACGCTTCTTGCGGTCGTGTGAAACGCGCGCGTGTGTGTGTGTGCGCGCGTGTGCGTGAGTGTGTTTCTTCTTTACGCCAAGATTTTGTAGTGAAGCAGCGGCAGAAGCAGAAGCAGCACGTCGCTCTCGCACCGTCCGCATTCACCGCCTCGCCCCCGCTCCTGCGTCTCTCGTGCGGCGGAGCTGAAGGCGCGAGGTGACGGTAGAATGGGCAAACCGCTCCGGCTTCCACTGTAACTCTGGAAATGGAGCCCACATTCCCGCGGGGAGACAAAGGTACGAACACTGGCGCTATCTATTTTTCTCTCTCCCTCACACACACACCCCGTATAGCAGCCGGCGCGAGGAACGCCACCGCGCGCGCGTTCCAGACAGCGCACGCGACAGATGCGTCTCCAGCGGCGGACTCTCAGCCCCGTGCATGCACTTGTTGAGTGAACGTGTGCATAATGAACGTGAAAGCGCAAGGTTACTGCAGTAGGTGCACTCAGAGAGGAAGAAATGCTTTAGGATGCGGTGCAACCATTAAACCGTTCTTAAATTATGCTGCAAATGGCGACTGGAGAGAGGAGGAAAGAAAAGAATAGAAATAAAGTATAATAGAGCATGCACTCCTTTTTTTTTTTTTTGCTGTGGTGTTGGTTTCAAAACGCGTTTCTACTAATGCACGAATGCACCAGCCTGCATTATCCCAGAACAACTGCACGAAACCCAGCACCGGTTATTCGACGATTAATCGACGGCATTACATCATGACCAGTCAGGATGCATCCTGGGATCGTTCATACATTCTGGATCAATCCGACTGGTTTCCTGCAGTGAAGCTTTTGCCTTCTTGTTCAGTATAAAGGCGTGAACCTGCAGTCCAGTTCATGTATATATTTTTTTAGTTGTTTTTTTCATCCCTATGCCCAGCAAAACTAATCCTTAACAACAACTTATACTCCAGGACCAGGTAGAACACATTTCTCAACTTTGGGTGATTTATTGGTACTTGGTTCATTATTATAAACCCCTCTGCATACTGCTTATTTTACAACTCAGCAAATCATCTCATGCAAAAACAATGTTTGCAGCCACTGCAGGTTATGTGCTATTTGTTGCATGCAAAGTCTGTGAATGGATAAGCACACATTCAGGCTTCAGAGCCTGTAGATGAGGTTGTGTGTCTTGTATTATAATACCTGCTGTTTAAAAATACAAACACTATTTTGTGTTACAAGTGAATATTTTATATATGAGAAAATATTACTTAAAATGCATGTTTTTTTAATACATGCAACACCATATGCCACTGTGATTTTGCTGAGCACATAATATAAATCGACTTTTGTTGCAGTAACAGGTATAACACGCATATCACGTAATCCATATTGCACCGCAACGGCACTTTATTGCATGCAGTACTGCTGACAACACCCCTTAATGTGCATCATCATCACTATAAATATACATTTGGACTGCCAGAGCATCTCCAGGAAATTTTCAGCATGGACTACACAAGACAGATGATGAGTAGAGTCAAAAAAAAAAAAGTGATATGCTGTCATTTGTTATATGTGCATCCAAAATGTCAGCATTTCAGCTCATGGCATGGCCTCGAGCAATCGAAGTGTTAACTGAACCATCACTATTTTTTCTCTGTCTGATTTTGACCTTGACATTCTGCTTTCAAAGCATCTTTTTTTTTTTTCGTACACACACTGTCCATACATCGATATGACATTTTTTGGCCAGTGGCAGATTTTCTTTGCCGTGGTATTGAGTTTTATACGGTTTTAAAACTTGTGAAGTGTTCGCTTTTGGCTCAGAAACGATTACTGGGTGTCTGTAGTCAAATCATCAGCGAGTAATAACTTGAATTGCAGAGTCGTGTGATTTGTTTCGAAAAAATACGACATCAGCAAAAAAATGAAGTTGTTTTTCTTTTTCGACTTGCAATGCTGTCAGTTGTAATGAAAACCTGCTCTGAAATTGTGTGTGCACAACAGCTCCCATGTCTAGGATCTTTTAGGTAAAACCGAAGCCAGCATAATTACACCGTCTGCCAATTTCTGACACGTCCAATCTCCCACTGATTTGCATAAAGTTGGCAGTCGGGGGCCGCACGTAATGAGCTCACCTTCTTGCCGTTTCTATACAATAATGAAGCATCAACATGAAGCATGTCCCTCACTCACTGCACCCCGAACGCACTGAAGTGCCGGACAACTAATTTGTCTGCCTTTTACTTCCATATCATGTGTGAGCACCCACGCAATGCAGCAAGCTTTACATTCGCATACCAGTCCTGTGGAGGAAATTAGAATCCTCCAGTATGCTTTTCTTTTGGGTTTCTGATACATGCAATCATTTATGATTAATTTTTACCGAATTGAAACTATTGTTTTGGGGGTTTTTTGATTCTTTTATTACTTTGACCATTAATAACAAGATTTATTTTGGGGTTGCCATATACAATATTTTTAAATACTTAGACACATACACAAGATATACTGTTTGTGTGTATATTATGTCTACACACTTGGAAAAACTGCAATGCCAATATTTTTTCCAACAAAAAAAAAAAATTCATCGAAATTTGCTATGTGTATGACAGATTTTGACGTCTCATAAAGTCACTTGGACACATTAAATAAACCTGAAACCTCAAAAACAAGAATAGAAACAGCGCAACTCGTACATGTATCAGTATTTTATTTGCCTACATATAGTGTAGCACAGAATCCTAAGACTCCCAGCTGTCCTAATATTCATTAAAGTCCAAAATCCGTCATACACTTAAACAGCCTGTTCTCTGTGTTGGAAGTGTACATTTTTTCTAGCAAATGCTTAGATTCAAGGTGACCATGAAATGTATCTGCTGTTCCCACCTCGTTGGCCCATTCTTCAAAGAGTGGGCTCCGCATGGAACCGGGTATTTGTGGCGCGGCTCACCGTGCGTGCTGTGCAGCTTAACACTAACTAGACATATGGGGTGATAAATGGAAAGCATGTTGAGAAAGTGCCTTCAGATGACAGTTTCCAGTTTCTAACAAAAATGTCTTATTATGCAATGCCAGTTTTATATATAGATTAAGAGTAAAAATTATTGATATTGAGGTTTTTTTAAATAATTGTCAAGTCAAGTTTATTTCTATTGCACTTTTCACCACAGACATTGTGTCAGCATCTTTACAGAATTTAACAGTTAAGGTGAACGGTGTGTATTTATCCCTGATGAGCAGCCATGGCGACTGTGGCAAGGAAAAACTTCCTTAGATGTTATTAGGAAGAAACCTTGAGAAGAACCAGACTCAAAAGGGGAACCCATCCTCATTTGGAGTACATCGTCAGCTGTCCGTAAAATAATCGCCCTTCAGTTGTTAAAAATAAAAAAGTGTATGTCTTTGTCAAAAGACACGCTCTCATTTTCAACTTTTTACCCACTGCCTATGCTGAATGTGGTGGTCTTTGTAATCACCACGACCCAAACCTGGGTTTGTCCACCGTATTGCAAAAATACAGATTCGCATTTATTGCTGATATAATCAACAAACATATGCACTGTACAAAGTGAAGTACTGGTTAGGAATTATTAGGAATAAAAAAGTATAGTATTTGACATTAAACAGCATTTAATGCTTTTTTGATGACAAAGTTAGGACAGTGTTGGACAGTGATACATGCAGATAACATACGTATTTAAAATTTGGATATGAATCATTATGGGTCATTTTGCAGCAATATAATATATTATATATTCTAACATTTTACAATATACAGTTGAATCAAATGAGCAATGTGATATGATCTATTAAACACGTTGTAGTCCACATTGTAGTTTACTATAGTAATTATTGAAGAACTATATGAGACTGTCTGACTGATTACTAACAATAAGTAAGAAACGTATTATAAATTATAAAGAATTTCCAAGAAACTTATTCGGAACAGAGGGGCAGTTGCTGAATTCTGTAAAGAACTATAAACGGACTATAAAGTGCACCCAAATATAAGCCGCACCCACTGAATTTACACTGAAACTAATGAATTTACACAGGCTTTAATGAAAGACAGTGTCTGTTACACAGTGTAATGGGTGAAATATGTTGCGCTTCCTTTAGGAGCATAGCCGTATTTTGGGAATAGCCTCCTGCCGCTTTTTTTTGCTATTACTGCATGTGTGCAAGACCGAGGAATATGTCCTTATTGTTTTCTGATGCTCATTTCTACGTTTCTTTGACTAACCCTTAACGCTGTTGCCAAGAAAAATAAAAAAGCACATGTTTTGGAAATATGTCTGTGTTTATATGATTTCTGTTGTAACTGAAGTTAGCGAGCTCTCCCTTCACCCAGACTCAAAGCGTTACAACAGCATGTATCTAAACAGTAGCCGACCAAGAAAGTCATTGCTCACTGTCTTCCTCCTTCCTTTCACAACTATTTCTCTTGAGAGTTTATCTTTTGGCATCGTCGTGCGTTTAAAAAAAAAAATGTTCTCCCGATGCCGTGCAGCTCAGAACACAGGTGAGGTGCGTTTTTTCGTTTCTGTTCGGAAATTTCATTGGTCTGATGTTATGGGGTTCAGTTTTATGAAGTTTGTGAAACCGGGAAAAACCCAGGAACAATTCATAAATAAGCCGCTTCGTTGTTTAAGCCACGGGGTTATTAGTCGTTTTATTTATGAGCGGTTAAAACCGGACTGGTTGAACACGCAGCAAGCCAGCAAGCTCTCTGTTTTGTGTAGTTTGCTGCTCGGTGCATCTACTCAGCACGAGCCTACAGTTCAGCGTCAGTTCAACAGCAAGCAGAACATTTCGAGAGGAATAAATGATGGAAGAAACTCCTGACTCTAATTTGCCACTTTATTTGCACACTTTTTTTTAAGTAGTTAGAAAAAAAGGTTTTTGGCTCATTTTAATAAATATCAATCAGTGTTTGACATTAATTAAGTCTATTAGATCGGTGAGCTGAGAACTGAGTTGATTATGCAAAGAGTCTTGTGACAAAAATAATAATAGGAGGATTATAGCTGTAATAAATCCTAGTACTTTGGATACTTAAATAAATTTGGGGGCAAATACTTTTGTGCTTTTACTCAAGTGGAAGTTTAAATGGAGCAATTTTACATTAACTGGAGTCAAATTTTACCTACTGTATCTCTACTTTAACTCAAGTGCATGGTTCGTTAAGTGCATGGTTTCCCCACAGGTTCTCAATACAGTTCAGGTCAGGAGACATACGTAGTCACTCCCTTACCTTCACCTTTAGCTTCCTCAGCAAGGCGGTCATGTTGTTGGTGTGTTTGGGGTCATTATTATGCTGGAAAGCTGTCGGTCGGCACAGTTTCTGAAGAAAGGGCATCATGTTCGGCTTCAGAATGTCACTGTACATGTTGGAATACTTGTTCCCGTCGATGAACCGCACTCATGCAGCCCCAGACCATGATGCTACCACCACCATGCATGACTGAAAGCAAGACACTCGCTTTCTTGGTGTTAGTCCACACATACTGAACACCATCTGAGCCAAACAAGTTTATGTTAGTCTCATCAGACCACAGGATATGTTTCCATTAATTAATGCTCTTGGACAGGTTGTCTTCAGCAAACTGTTTGCAGGCTTTCTTGTGAGCCAGCTTTAGAGGAGGCTTCCTTCTGGGACAACAGCCATGCAAACTGACTTGTGCAGTGTGCAGTGTATGGTCTTGCTTCTGCAACCTCTAAAGCAATGCTGCAGCACTCATACATCTGTTTTTTTTAAAACCAGTTTCTGCCCCTGATGCACAGCTTGAGGACTCAACATATTTGATGGACCCAAGGGATCAAAAAACAAAAAGAAAGAAATAATAATATAATATAATATTATAATAATAATAACTTAGAATCAAAAGTGAAGTCATCCTCGTGTGGGTTTTTCCAGTTGCATGCTAAAGAGTCAAACAGTACTTAGCCCGGACAGTCTTTATTATTACAAGTCTAATCAAGGACGAGACGTGCTGTGCTGCTTCAGAGCTCTGCAGATGTAGCCATCACTCTTGATTGCTGCTTTAAATCATTGGCACAAAATCCTTCCCTCAATGCTGTACTTTTATTTTTATTACTGTGCCACAATACAGTTTTACAATGCAACCCTTCTTGTTGATTGATTGTTATTCATGCATCATGCTTCTCTTTTTGTGCCCATTTGTGTATCTTGATACAAATCAGAGGTTGTACATGCAATGAATACATTTATTTGTGCTTATACAGGATTCGTTGTTGGTACCTTGTGAAACAGCGGAAATGAGAGCAATGATAATACACTATGGACCTGGAACATACAAGATACAAGACATAAGCACTAATCAACTCCAGCTACATAATGCAGTGGACTCATGCACAAGATGAAGAGAAACTCGAGTAGAGATAGATGATCCTGAAAAGACCCAATGTAGACCTTCAGTTTAGACTCCGTCAAGGACTGTTACTAAGCCTTCTGGGGTTCTCTGTTGATAATCTGGCTCGCTCTTTTTCTATCTTTCTTCTTTTTTTGCTTTAGGAGTGGTGGCTGATCCAATAGTTCAGGGCTGGACATGGATGTTTCACTTGCTGTATTAAGTACAAAAATACTGTATTCTATAAACAGATGGTCCCCGAGTTACAATGGTTCGACTTACAATTAGATTTTACGATGGAGAGAGTGATACGACAAAATTGTAAAAAAAAGGCACAGGCAGCAGCAAACGATGAACTAAACTTTATTACAAAAATAGACAAATAAATAAACAAGCAATGCTGAATCAAAAATGTGCTAAATGAAATGAAATGAATAGAAATATATTAATTATGTTAATAAAAATTTAGGAAAATATAATACATGCACTCAAAATAATAGTGGTGGGCCGTGCATTTGGTACCTGGGCCTTGTGTGGACTCGATTTAATCCGCCTCTTAATACCACTGCTATCACATCGCGATTATACAAGCCATCAATACTGTACAAAAACGCAATATAACAACACGTGGCATTACAGAGAGAGAGGAATTTCACATATGGAGGGTGAAAACCATTTTACTAAAGCAAGAAACCCAGTTAAGATTCCAAAACTCCACACTACAACCACAACTGTGCACCTACAACATCTGGAGCAGTTCAGAATCAATATTTGTCTAATAACATGACAAAAACATTAAAATTTCAATAAAATACAACCTACTCACCATAGACTCGTAATTTCCACCGCTCCTCAGAGGCTGTAATCCAGTGGTGTCGCTCGTATTCACTGGTCTGGAAGTGGTGAACAAACCCTTTCCCGGGCTGAGACAAGCTAGCTAGCTTTGGGGTTGGCCGACCTCCTCAAAATGTCTAGCTTTCCTATAAAATTGATTTTTTAAGGATGTCCGAGACCAAATCAATTTCTTTTCCTCTGTATGCATAGAAAAGTCCAACTCAGATGTATTAATGTGTGCAGAGCTACAGATGTGTTTTGCCAGTCGAACTTGACTGTAACTGTTTCCCTCTGACCAACCAATCAGAGGACGGAAAAATGCTGATGCTATTCTGGCCTTAATATTAACCTGTCAGGCGAATATGAAATCTGATTGGTTAATGAAACAGAGCCGTTGATAATATTCTCTATGGCCAAAGAGCCAGCAGCATTAGCTATGAAGGCCCTGGGTAGATTAGATTGACATGGCAGCACATAAAAGCTGAAATCTGATTGGACAAAAAATCTAACATCCACATACACGTACTGGAAGCAGTGCAGCAACGAGAAACACTACGAAATAAATAATAAACTGTTGGGAATAAATCAATACAATTTCATGGAACAAATATTAGAATATAGGTTGTAAATGTAGGTCAGTGCTTCTGATAGTGTTTAAGGGAGCAGAGAGAGCCTTGCTGGTCCTGACCCCCCCCCCACTGCAAAATAAATAAAAACAGTTACATCCAAAATTAGTAAAAAAAAAAAAAAAAGACACTTTAAATAAACAGCACTTGGCGTCAGTGATTCGCCTCTAGAGGTCGCTCTTGTACTGTAGAAAAACAGAAAATTATATGTATGCAAGCAGGTGGTCAGAATTGAATTCCACATTATTTTTGTTACACATAAATAAAATACAAAAAAATCCTAAAATGATTTAGTGAGGATAGTTAATTAGATGTTGTTAGTTTTAGAGTAATTTTTTGTCCCCTTGTCAGCTTTTATAGTTTTATATAGCTTTTATCTTTTTATTTTTTATGGTATTTATTTTTCAGCTGCTCCCATTAGGGGTCGCCACAGCGGATCATCTGTCTCCATACCCCCCTGTTCTCTACAGCTGCCTCTTTCAAACAAACTACTCTGCATGTCTTCCCTCACCACATCCAAAAACCTCCTTTTTGGTCTTCCTCTTTTCCTCTTACCTGGTGGCTCCATTCTCAGCATTCTCCTACTGATACACCCCATGTCTCTCCTCTGCACATGTCCAAACCATTTTAATCATGCCTCCCTCACCTTCTCTCCAAAACGTCCTACATGCCACTGTCTCTAAACCATACAACATCGCAGGTCTCACCACAGATACCATTCTATCACAAATCCTGGCTATTTAGATAAACACAGTAATGAAAATGATATTAGTGGTCCAACAAATGTTTTTTTAATCGGCTCTTAAATCTCAACTCCATGCATTCTAAATTCTGTAGAAATCATTCGAGTGACCAGTGAAGATGTATTTTGTCAGATATGAGCAGATACAAAGCTCACAATCAATCAATAAAAGACGTAGTAATACGAGAATAAAGTCGTAGTATTTTAAGGAATAAAGTCATACCAACACGAGAATAAGGTCGGAGACGTCGAGTGCACCGTGTTCAACTCCTTCAGGGTGGATTTGTTTTAGCATAATCCTCATAATCGCTTAAGAAACAACATCGTCGTATAGCACGCAGATTTAACCATCGATATCCTTGGAGTCGAACCACTGGTCACGTTTCAGACTGCACCAAAGAGACGATTTCCTCAATGTCAGTCAGATTTTTTCTTCCAAATAAATTACATTTCCTACAGAAAGGCTGCAGTGTCCATTTACTTTATTATAACAGATAATAAATATGTGCTAAAGCTCGAAAAGACAAAGAATTTGGTTAAATTCTAACGTAGAGTAGGATTTAACTAAATCTTTCACATCCATTTTATGCAAAACAGCATAATGCTACGACTTTTATTCTCAAAATAATTTGATTTTATTCTTATAATTTTGACCTTGTTCTTAAAATATTTTGACTTCATTTTTGTGACCACTTTATCCTTAAAATATTTCGACCTTATTTTAAAATGTCATGCTACTGCATCCAAAGACTGTCATGCTATCTGATCCAATTGTGTGCCTCGAGCTTTGCAGTTTGCAGAACCATGTATTGCTGGGAAACTCAGGTGTCCCAATACTTTTGTCCTTATTGTGTATGTTTGTGACAAATCTTGAATCTAAAAAATCTGTTGAAAAGCATTGGGTTCAAATGTTTCTTGCTCACAGCTGAAGGCTGTACATGAAACACTTTTGCTCTGAATCAACAGTAATATTCTGCACAATTTTGCAATAATTTGCATTGTCTTCCACACTGAACGCACTCTTGAGCATCACTCGAGAAGTAACTTTGCATACTGCACTGAAATGAAACGAAAATTCCAGTTTTTTTATCTTATTCTGCAGGGAAGGCTTGTCGCACCGCAGTGCATGTATCCTGTTCTGCTAAAGTGATGGAGTGTCTGTATAGCTGTCATGTCTTTGATGAAATCAGGGCTCTGTCTGCTCCGTGCCTCATGCAGCACACTGCAGGGTGTGCAGAGGAAAAACCACTGGAATATCACGCCGAACATCAGCCTGACCGATGCCTTTATTTAAAACGGAACAACCTGCACCAGATAAAATTACACACTACGTGCTTTGCCTATGACAGTTTGTTTGGGATATACTGTCACAGAAACGTCTTCTTTAAAAGGAAAAAACAACTTTTATTCAGGGGATAACCTGAAATTTAATACCCAGATTCGCTCGGAGTGTGTGTGCTGTTTTCTCACCCGCTTTGTAGAGTTACATGACACATTGCCGTGGGCCTATTTTATTTTCCCGGCTTTGTACTTGTGACAGTATTTAGACGAGCCCAGGTAAGGGATCTAATTATTATCACAGATACTGCTCGAGTGTCATTTTACACAACACACTGTTATTTATATTTTACAGAACCTGTATCACCTGTATCAAGTTTGTAGTGTTTATGCTTCAGTTTCTTTTACAGCCAGTTCCTTGAAATTGGTATTGGAATGGTTTTAAAATGAATTTGATTTAAGATATTTTTTATTGATTCCTGGTATTTTTTGTGTGTGTGTGTGTTTGTGTGTTTGGGGGGGGGGGGGGGGGGTTTTTTTTTTTTTTGGGTNGTTCTTTTTATAGGAAGTCTTCTGGGATACGTCTCTATCAGTTTTTCATATCTGGACCCTGATGTTTTTGCTCATTCTTCTGCACAATTATTCAAGCTGTGTCTCAGACTCAAACAGGTCACCTTCTATAATTTCCCTGTATTTTTCTTCATCCATTCTCAACTCTGACCAGATTTCCAGTCCCTACTGATTTAAAAAACAAGCATCCTGAGAAATGCCTCCACGACCATGCATCACTGTCTAGATGATGCATTTGGGAAATGGTAGCTCACTGGTTAAAGCTCTGGATTACTGGCCCCAGTATCATCAAGCTGCTAGTTCTGGGCCCCTGAACAAGGCCCTAAACCCTCAGTTCTCCAGGGGCGCTGAAACCTGGCTGACCCTACGCTCTGACCCCCAGCTTCCAAACATCGCCAAATATACAAAAAATATTTTTTTTTCTTATTTCACTTTTTCTTATTTTCCTCTCATGAATATTTTGTTCATTTCACTAATAATATCATTAAGGACAAAATAAAAACTGTGTTTAGGAAGGGTGAAGTGTCAATGGTAGACAAGCATAATACATGAAGATATATCTAACATGGCATTTAGATTTGTTGGGATTTGCAGATATGTGCCTACCTCATTTTTTTTTCTACACAAAATAACTTAGACCAAGGACAAGAGTGTGTAGTAAATGTTCAGTAATTCCTCATCAGTCCTGATGGTGGTGTTTATTTTAAGGTCCTGATTATAGTTGTTTTATTGTCGTTTCTGTCTCAATGAATACTCAATGAAAAATATATTCAGTGGCACAGCAGCTCTCATCACCGCCAACACCACCGTCAACATCTCCAGCATCTTGTTCGATAGTTTTTAAAATAAATACTGGATAAAAACGAAGAAAAGTTATACTCTATGTAAAACAGTACCGAAAAAAAAGAAAGTACTGAACAGTAATGAATAATGAAAATGTGAAAAAAGCTAATAAATATGAATATATTCATTAATAAATATATAATAATTCAATTATAAATTATAAATATAGTATATCGCTCTCCGTGCAGCACGCAGTCTTACATGTAAAAAAACAAAACAAACAAACAGCAGGTGACAGCAATAAATACAGCAAACCGAGAAACAACTTTAATTATCAAATAGATATGATAACATACATTTTCTAAATATGTCTCTGGCACAGATTGAATAAATAAACATGTACACACACATTGAATTGTGTGTGCATGATAATTTGTGTGTGTTTGTGAGTGTGTATCATGCCCTGTGTTAAATTGGTGAATTATTTAGGATGTTTTCATGATAGTCTCTGAATCTATTGCCCAAGATAAAGTATGTACAGAAAACGAGCCAACAAACAATGAATAAATGAGACTTCAATAGAATGAAAATAAGCCAGATTTCTTTAAACAGTTTTTTCTGAAGGTTGAACCAACACCAATAAGCACTTCACTTAAATTACAAGTATATTCCAACCACAGTTGGACGAAACACGGTCGGATGCATGAGATGATCATTTTCACAAAAAAATGCTTTATTTGAGAATCATAGCATCTGTGTGTATGTGTGTGTAGATGAGGTCCATGTGGAGGAGCCGGTCCGTATGCGTGCCGTGAGGATGCGCGGTGAGGGGCTACTGTGGGACGACCCTCTGCACTTCTCGTGGCTGATGGAGGCCGAGTCTTTCACATCGTCAGTGCAGGCAGGTGGCCCCGTGCCCGGCACAGCCATGACACTCGAGCAGAAGACCACCTTCGCCTTTGTTATCTTCCTCTTCGTCTTTCTCTGTATGCTGATCGTGCGCTGCTTTCGTATCCTCCTGGACCCCTACCGCAGCATGCCCACCTCCACCTGGGCAGATGGCCTCGACGGCCTTGAGAAGGGCCAGTTTGATTACACGCTAGCATAGAGGAGACACACACACACACTTAAATTAGATACACTTACTTAAATGAACCACAAACAACCTTAAAGTGAATACAGGCAAACATCATTTGATGTATATTACACATGTAGCTAAAAATACTATATACACACACACTTCAGTAAAGAAATTTATGTGACACGATATGAAGTAAAAGAATTTAGATGCATGGTTAGTAAAACGTCAAGCTTGATCAAATTAGAAAAAAAACAAAAAACGTTGCATCACACACACATATGTGCACACACAGGGTGTTTTGTGAAAGGAGCAGTCAGGGATCGTGGGTGCTGCCAGTGAGCAGTTGTGGACCAGCATGTGCCCCTCTGTGCCAGTCTGTGCCTCTGTAAGCCTGGTGACACTCATACAGGGTAACCCAAGCGCTGCTCCTTCAGCTTCCGGCAAACACCCAGCACCGGTTTCCTCCTCTCACCGGCACGACACATGGATATCTGCACTGTTGTATACTGCCAAGTAAACATCTTTAGATGATATGTCCTTTTGAAGACCCTTTATAAGCACTTCAGAAATACTACATAGGTTATTGCTCTTGACTATTAAAGTGAGCCTTAAGGTATGCACTGTTATCATCGATGCAGCTTGTCCCAATTAGCTGTTAGGATGTGTTTGTGCAGTGCTTATGGCTTCTTCAAGGGCCTCTTTATTCAAATTATGCCACTTTTTCTAACACGGGCAAGTCATTGGAAAATATTCGATCTAGACGCTCTAGATGGCATGTGTGGCCCCCATTAGAACGTTACAGACAATTGGAGTCCTGTACGGATCTAAAAAAAAACCCAACATAATTTAAAAAGTGATCGAACAGTCAGCATATACTGCCTCATTAGCACAAGATCTTGGATTTAGATCGGTTTCATTTTAATAACCGATCCGCCATGATTCTCTTCGTCAGCCTTTCCATTCGAAGCCGTAGCCGCTGGAGCCATAATCGCTAATTTGCCTTGAGAAAGATTCATCGCTAAAAGCAAATGATGAGGAAAAAGGCCACTTTTTAGAAATGCCTCCTTAGTCATTCATGTGGTGATAAAAAAAAAAAATGTCTTGTCACTTTTGTCACACAGAATCTGGCTGAATTGCACTGGAGTCGTCCTCCTTTTTTAGAGCCTTTAGCCTCTTCATCCATCAGGCTGCCAAATGATGTTCCTTTGCACTTTTATGTTTTATGTCTCACCACTGTGACTGAGCCAATGAGAATTTAAGAGCACTTAAGAAGTGAGTTGAACTGAACTGCCAGTGACTTTGATTGTGACTGCCACTGTTTTGCATGCACAAAGCCTCATGGGATCGCGTAAGAGAAGCTCGAGAGCACGGAGTGGTGCAACTGGGACTCGACCGATGTTTCCAATGCAAACGATACTCTCCGTTAAGATGAGTTCACTGTGAGGATCGTAACGACTTCTCTGTGAATAACCTTGTGTCTGAGCAATCACTATGTTCTAATAAGTTAGTAAGTAAGTAAGTAAGGAAGGAAATAGACTCTAGGAAACCAATTTGAAAATCCCCCAAAACTGTGAGGGACCTAAATACTGTTAGAGTAAGAATTAAATAAAAGAGAGGTTATAGACGTTCAATAGTGTATTACTGATGAAGCTGAATAGTGTGGATTCAGACACATGGTACATAAAACCACACCTGTATTTGTCTTATTAAGAGCTGAAAATAAACTCTTAAAAAACATTATAAAAATCAATAAATGACTCCTTTTTTGATTGTTTTTGTTTTTTCCTGCTTGTTGTGAGTCTTGTATAATTGATTGTATATGTGTAATGTAGACGTTTCAGTGTGATTTCAAGTTTCACTGTGGATTCAGTGAGTTTTTAAGATTATTTTTTTTTTGAACATGATTAAGTTCCATAATTATTTGTTCAATCATTCATTTATTCCCGTAAATTTACGTAAATTCCCATCACCAATGATACATTAGGCTGATTTGTATCAACCATGTTTTTTTTTTTTACAATATATTGTCCACCATTAAGATGCAAAAACTGAGGACATTTAATGACCCTCCACACACAAAAACACACAAAAACAAAATCAATAAGCACCAATCTCTAACCATTTAAGTTTGCTACAGCTTTCATTTTCCTTTCAGGATGATGAAACACACAAGGCTCCTGCTTCGTTTTAATCAATAACCTCAACTACAAATCTGGTCTCCTGAGAGGTTTAGAGGTCAGTGCTTCTGTGGTGCATTAAGGAGAAACGGTGACAATATTGTATGTCCTCCAGCAAAGACAAATGCATATATTATATACGAGATATTAGAAAATGATATGGAATTCAAATTAATGACTGAATTTCATATAATTCTATTTATTGTCTTGTATGCTATGATAGAAGTGAGCAAAATAAATGGGGTTATTTCATATTTATAATGATTGCTTTTAGAAAACATTTCAAACACACATATCTTAAAAAATGTTTCATTAGATAATATTTCAAATTACATTTAATACGAATTGGTATCGATATCGACAATATTCGTCTTGAAAGCCTTTAGTATCGGATCGAAATGAAAGATAGGTATCGCCCAAATAAAAACAATGTAAGCACTCACTTTGGCCAGCAGATGGCAGCAGAACACAACATTGCATGGCACCATTGCAATGTTTCTCCTCAATGTTTCTCCTTTTTAATTTAAGCTTAGTGATTTTCCAGTTGCCATTATATATAGTCAAGTCAAGTTTATTTCTATAGCGCTTTTCACAACAGACATTGTCTCAAAGCCGCTTTACAGAATTCAACAGTTAAGGTGAACAATGTGTATTTATCCCTGATGAGCAGCCGTGGCGACTGTGACAAGGAAAAACTCTCTTAGATGTTATGAGGAAGAAACCTTGAGAGGAACCAGACTCAAAAGGGGAACCCATCCTCATTTGAGTGACATCATGAGTGTGATTATAAATTTTAAACAATACAGAACACTGGAGAGTGAGAACTAACATGAGTACTGGAGTTCTTTCTACAGTCTTTTACAGTCATTGTGGTTATAAAACTAGGAGCTACTGAGCAACTACATATATAATAATATAAAATAGCTTAACATTTATGATTATCATAGATCGAACACCAGCTTCTCCATGACAGAGCCCTTAAACACTCAAGGAGGTCCAATGTCCAAACTCCACATGAAGTGGGATCCAATTGGCACTGGTACGTCTCTAGATGGTTCCCGGATGTTTGCGGGGTCGGCATCCACTTATTTAAAAGTCCACAATCTTCACAAGGTGGGACGTGACTGGGGCTGGAGCAACCTCAGGATGCCTCGGGATGAGGAGAGAAAGAGAAGCAGTGGAGAGGAATTAGCGTAGCTGCTGTTCATGATATTAACAGCCCAAGTTGGTAATGTGCATGTGATTAGATGTTCTGGAGCACAAGGTTATGATATGTGATGTGTGTATGTGTAGGCTTTGCTAAAAAGATATGTTTTTAATCTGCACTTAAACTGGAAGAGTGTGTCTGAGCCCTTAAGCCTGTCAGGAAGACTGTTCCAAAGTTTAAATATCGTCGTTATTAGGTCCATTTTCCTCGAATAAAATGTCAGCGGATGTTAGTTTGCACCACTTTAGTCTAAATAAAGCATTTCATAAGAACAACAAATATTTAACCACTCAATCAACATGACAGATAAACAAAGTTCATTGCTTCAGCCAAGTCATGCAGCATAAACAAATATTAACATAATTACTGCACATAAGCACACAGTTCGATTAAAATTGTCTAAAAATACTAAGGAGGAAAAAGTGTATAAAAAAAACAAAACATATTGATAGAAACAAGACAATATTGTGCTCCACAGATTCATTAGTCTACTTGCTGACTAATTCTGTTGTTGGTTAGAGTAGCCCATAATTGCTGGAATTTATTAAGACATAAATACAGCTTGTAATATTCACAAATGTAGTGACTCGTGTTCCAAAATGACTCTCTAAAAGCCCAGCATCATCTCTGCTTGCTGAAAAAGCTGAGGAAGGCTCAGTTCTCACCATCCATTCTCACAACGTTCTACAGAAACCCCATCCTAAGCATCCTGAGCAGCTGCATCACTCCCTGTTTTGGAAATTGCAAGTGATAGTGAAGACGGCTGAGAAGATCATCAGGGCCGCTATTTCCGTTATCGTTTTCATTTACACCGGACTCTGCATCCATAAAGACACTAGCATTGTGGCTGATCACACACACTCCTCACACACACACTTCAATCTCCTGCCCTCACATCCAGACTGTGTAAGAGTTTCTTTCTGCAGGCTATTTGACTATTAATACAAAAGGGACTGGACTGACACAAAACGCACACACACACACACACACACACACACACACACATGACTATTAATACAAAAGGGACTGGACTGACACAAAACGCACACACACACACACACACACACACACACACACACACACACACACACACACACAGTCCTAGGGGAATGTTGTTTTGTTTCACTGTGTACTTTACTGTATGGTTGGAATGAAAATAAAATAAAAGTTGACTTGACTTGACTTAAAGCACTGACACCTTACACTCCTTTCATAAATGTAAAATAAATATATCCTTAGAGAAATCTTCACCACATGAACGACCTGTCTGGGTTAAAGAACACCACATTTATTATCAGTTATGTAGATCGTTCGCCATACATGTGATTTCTCTGTTGCTATAGAAACTACTGGCACTTTTGTAAGACCTGCTGACACCTAATCAACACCTTTTGACTATTCAGGCTGGGCAGACGTGTGGTATAGGAATATGCAAGGTAGGGAATGTGTTATAGGGTAGAGTTGCCAAAAATATTCATGTCTATTTAATATTTTTGTAATTTTATATATTGTAGGTTCCTGCCACCTGGAGCTACTCAGCAACAAGAGAGAAAAAACGATGTTCTTTTCAGCTAATGCATTCGAAAAGAACTACTGTGTCGATAAAAAGGTGGGTTTGATGTTAAAATAAATAAATAAAATTCTCCAACTGACTATTATTAACTCCATAAACAATGACTAACAGTGCGGACTGACCTGCAGCATGAAGATTCTAGCAAGTGAGAGTTTAAAGCACTGAAGACTGTGTGTTACAGTTAGAAGATAAGTTACAGAAACCAGCTGACATTTGTTATGATTAATGCTGATACCAGCCTGATGGAACTAAATGGATCTGCAGAGATTCACTCCAAACAATATTTAGATTGAGCTCAAACTACAGCTAAGCATTACTAATATAACTAAACATGTTTAATCCTAAGACATTAATATACAGCTATAAGGTTGTTGATTTTATGCTGTTGTGTAACTGCATTGTTAAAATATTGATTATAAAAATATTGTTACACAATGCTATTGCATGTGTGGGCAAAAACAAAACCTGGCCAACTAGTTGCACGTGCTTGACAAGTATCGGCAATTCAGCTGAAGTATCTGCAAAACGAGAACCTTGTGTTTTCTTGAAAGCTTTTGATGGGCTTATCAGGAGTGTCACCTTCTGATATTATGATGGTAGACAGACAGACAGACAGACAGACAGACAGACAGATAGATAGATAGATAGATAGATAGATAGATAGATAGATAGATAGATAGATAGATAGATAGATAGATAGATAGATAGTGTGTTGAATCGGCTGTCCATGACCCTGTTGCCGGTTCACCACTGTTCCTTCCTTAGAGCACTTTTGATAGATACTGACAACTGCAGACCAGGAACATCCCACAAGAGTTGCAGTTTTGGAGATGGTCTGACCCAGTCGTCTAGCCGTCTCAATTTGGTCCTTGTCAAACTCGCTCAAATCCTTACGCTTGCCCATTGTTCCTGCTTTTAACACATCAACAAAATGGACAAAATGTTCACTTGCTGCCTAATAAATACTACCCACTAACAGGTGCCATGATGAAGAGATAATCAGTGTTATTCACTTCACCTGCTATAATGTTTTAAGGTCATAATGTCATGGCTGATTGGTGTATACAACACATATCTATTGTAAGGCTAAACCAAGTAAAAGTACATTTTGTTTTCATATAAGTGGTATTAAATGTCATAAATAGGTTGAGGAAAATGTTACCTGATAAATTGTTTGTTTTTCCCTCTTCTAACACAAAAAGACTTCTGGGCTGGAGTTTATTGTGTTTAATAAACGAACCTCTAGTACAAAACAAATTATTACATAATGTGTTTGAAAGGTTTATGAGCAGAAAATGTTCGCAACATCAAGATTAATCAGCATTACCTCAGTTTATAGTTACAAGTGTAGCGTAAATTTATATAGCAGAGTAGATCAGTTTACATCACATGCAGTCACATGCAGTTACAATTCATACCTGAAGGGATTTCATTGTTTAAACATTTCCTTTCCTTTAAGTTCTTGCAAAGAAAATGTAACTAATATGTTATGTCGCCCATCATACGTACTTAATATGAAAATACATAAAAGAAAAAAACAAATAAGCTCCCAAGTGCATATTTACTGATTTTATTACAAAAGATGGGACTCATCGTGTCCTTTATATAAACCCTATCCAGGTGGATTGAGAAGAGCTAATATCGCAGGTAGTTATCCTTTTTGAAAAGAATTCTCAGTAACCTATTTGAAATGAAAAACATCTCAGGGCCGTGCCATGCTTCTGTGGTTCTAATTGGATGCCACGATGGTGGTAATGACTTCTCAGATTGGACAAAATACATTCCATACAGAAAAGTAAGCATTGGCATTTTTTTTGTGTTTCTTGGAACTTTCAAACTTTCAAGCATTCACCATCTTGCCATTGAAACTTTCTCAGTCATGGTCAAAGTAACAGCTTGTGTCTAAAATGAAGCAATAAATAAATTTCTACTGCAGAGGCTTTTGTGGGTGTTCCAAATGTAACTTTTTCAGGGGGTTAACACACATCGAGCACCGCTGATAATATACGTTTCAAAGTTTCACTGATTTGATTTTTCCATATCTTACTGCAACAGACTCGTGTCTTTTCGTTTGCTTTAATAACACTGTATTGGCTGCCAGCTTCTGTGGAGAGAAACAGGATTAACTGACTGGGGTGAGCAAGCTAGCTAGAGTTTAAAGATATCAATGTGATGCTGATAAAGTAAGGGAAGTTTATGGGCTAATCTGGTGAATAAGATACAAGAAGACATGATGTCATTTTTCTATATTGTTATCAGGTTCTAACATAAATGATAAATCAGACAAATGACTGATTGTAAATACCGCCACTGCTTTTACAGTCATGTGGTCTCCCAATGGATTACATTACAGTTTAGAAAAATGTGTTGAATTTATCAATCGAGTACAGTTAATGATGCAGATTTATTAACAAACACTAAATGGCAAAATGTAGGTACACAACTGACCGTCACGATGTGGTTCAAGCCTGACGATGCCAATTTCCATGAAGTCCATAAAGACATGTTTTGCCAAAGTTTGAGTAGAAGAACTGGCATGGCCTGCACAGATTCCTGATCTTAACCTTCACTGATCACCCTCAGGATCAACCAGAACACAGAATGAACCGATGGCCATTTTGATCAACCTCACTACCTCACTAAATTGAATATTTGGTGCCTCTTTGCCACAGTCAACACTGGCTCACTCATTATGGACAAACTTACAATTAAAAGGAACAAGCTCATACTGTCTGTTCTTTAATTACTTTTTGTCTCTGTAATTCTACTTTAAGACAATATTCATTGTTGAAAGCACTATACAAATAAAAATAAATTCAATTAAATTTGTGTCTTTTTTACAAAATCAAGTGGAAAATCTTCCCATAACAAATTGGGACTAAATCTGTAATGAGATGTCCAACAAGTACCAACATCTAATAGCTTTTAGGTCATTAAGTGTATGTCCCAATTCCCCCAGAAATTTATTTCTGGCTACTGATGAACTGTGCTGGTTTTTTGTTTTTTGATAAATTCCTCAATTAGTCTTTTTCAGCCTTCAACATAAGACTGCAAAGCTAAACCATGTCAATCTTGTACCCAGCGTCAACTGAAATGAAGCAAATTGGGGTATTAAAAGGGCAGTTTGAGAGCATTCATGTTGAACAAATGGCTCCTGAACAGTTTCTTGGCTGGAGATTAACAAATAGCTTATATGTTTCAGTGAGTACCTCTGAAGCATTTTGAAAGCATTACAGTATTTCCTCTATGGTCAAAGATATGGTCAAAACAAACAGTGAGTGCCAAGTAGCTTTTAACGAAAACTTGTGATGCCTTTTATGCCAATTTCTTGCCCAGTTGGGTGACAGAATAGGTGCTTAAAGGCAATCCAAAACAACGCCCCTCTAAACTTCACACAAAACACATTGCTATTAACTAAAATGTACCGATGTCATATTATAAGTGGTTTTTATGTAAACAATACTTACAATTACATAAAAAATAAATGTTTTGTTTAGTGATGCAACAACTGCTCAAGACTGTTGTATAATAAGGGATAATAGGAACTAACGTGTCTTATAGACGCATTAACATTAAACAAACCGAAATATACCACAGGATGACAATTTTTCTATATACTTTCCAAATATTATGAAGGTTTAAAAAGAATTTCCTAGTAGAGAAAAGTGTGTTTTATTTCCAGCTGTTTGATTTAAATTTTGACATTGTGGGTGCCAATAATTTTGGTATGAACTGTAGCAAATTTTCCTTTATTCCAGTCAACAATTAAATGTAACAGTTTAGATGATTTTTTTATTTTCATAACCCTGTTCTATAAACTCGGTTAAAAAATAATGACACTAATTACATGTTTCACAGCTCATCATCATAAAATGCAAAATGTATGACTAGCTCCTATTTATATAACTTTTTCAACGTTTACGAGACATTGCATGTGCTGATGAACAAAAAACACACATTTCAACCTGCTTCTTCAGGAAAATATTCAAAACACTTTGTATCATTTTCATGTGGTTCGATGAATTTGATGTAATTAGTTTTCACATCAGTGTCTTTTTTTTCTCTTCTGAGAACTAACAGTTATGGTCCATTTGTAGGACATTGGGGCATGTTTGTCTTCTTCACACTGTGTCAATTCATCTAAGACCTACAAATATGACACATAGTCCTCAGTTTACACTGTCCCTTAAATTTAGCATGTTCAGTTTGCCAAAGACAAAGGGACACACTGTAAATCTTGATAATCTACTCGAAGCGTAAGTAGTTTTGTGGAATAAAATTAAACTACACTGATCCCAGAATGGTACTTTGACAATAGCCAGACATGCAGCTGTAAGATAATAGTATCACAATTAAACTAAACTCACTATCTGGTGGACAAAACACAAAGTGATCCTTCTGTGTCTGCTTCGACCTCATTGGTTGAAACAACCAGGTTTGACCTTCGTTTTCCACTACTTGTGATTTTGTTCTATAATCTTCCCCACATGGCTGTCCAGAAAAGAATATCCACCGACACTGCTCCTGATCAATCGTTCAGTCAGATTACATCAGTGGAAACACATTTGAAACCGAGACAGCATTGTCTTTGCCGGAGTTCAGTGGAGTGGAGAGTGTTAGTTTTTACTAAAGAGCAGTTTGTGTGCATTCATGTGGCATAAGTGGCTATTGAGCCGTTCCTACATTAACCAAATGATTGTGCAAACCGCATTCTGGCTGCATTTCAATATGTCTACATTTAACAAATGTCTAAGAGATGTTTTAGAAGCATCCATCAACCTTTAATCATAGTTCCAAAAATATTAAGATTCATTTACATACATGGACTATTAGTCAGTACACTATTGATATATATTACAGGCTTCAAAATTTCATTTTGATGCCTGTCTTGCACTTTTTATGTACGTTTTAAGCATTTGTTTATGTTTCCCCTGCTTCTTCTTCTTTTTCTTCTTTCGGCTGCTCCCTTTAGGGGATTATTCGTCTCTATACCACTCTGTCCTCTACATTTATTTTAGCCAACAGAAGCCCAATTTCCACTGGTACCCTGTTGGCTAGCAATACCTGTGGCGGTCGTTGGTAACCCGGGCCTCGACCGATCCGGTATGAATTTTTAATTTGTGATCCGCAGATTTGATTTGGCACATGTTTTACGCTGGATGCCCTTCCTAACGCAACCCTCCCTATTTATCCAGGCACGGGACCGGCACTAAGAGTACACTGGCTTGTGCAACTCTAATGGCTGTGTTTATGTGTTTCCCCTGCTCTAACACACTTATTTCAACTCATGAAAATCTATTAAGTAGATGATTGGTTAAATCAGGGGTAGTTAGAGCAAGGAAAACTACAGAATCCAGGACAACGGGATCTCCAAGACCAGGATGGGGAATGAGGGTGATATTTTTGCAGCTCTATTTGACCCATTCCACAAAATTAAAGGATAGTATTCTGCAGAAAATGTTTTTTATTTTTTAACATAACCTAGTGGTCTAGTGGTTAGAATGCGGCACTCTTACCGCTGCGGCTCGGGTTAATTCGGAGGGTTGTGTTAGGAAGGGCATCCAGCATAAAAACATGTCCCAAATCAAACATGCGGATGGTCCGCTGTGGCGACCCCTAATGGGAAAAGCCGAAAGAAAGTTTTAACATAAACTATAAGGAAGATCTATTTGTTAGAAAGAAAATGTGATGATTTAGGTTCTACACTACACCTGGGGATAATCCAGCGCCCATGAGTACATAGATTCTGCTTTTACAGACTAAAAGGGGACAAGAATTTAACAAACCTTTTGTGGGCTGTTTTGGGGTTGGAACATGCAATATTTCGCGTATTTCCACATTCTTTTCATGCAAAAGTAGAAATAGCAGGGCAAAAATCAAGTTCTAACCAAAAAAAAGGTGTTTGGGCTGTAAAACTATTTACTTCTGAGTCACTGGTTGAACGACTGATGAAAATTCTTTTGGGCAGAACATAAAGAGATCATCTCAGTTACTCTGCTGGAAAGCTAATAAATGTGGGAAAGAGTAAAAGCCAGGAAATGACTTGCATTATCACTGTGGTGAAGCTTTGTTGATGTGAACTCCTATCTTTTTAGCCCTCATCGTCTCGGGTCAAAACACCGAGCTGGCCTCTCTCTTCCACAATTGCTCAAGGGAGCCTTTAACAAACTTTGCTTTGTTTGCTGAAATCTGAAAGCTCTGAGCACCTGTACAGTGGAGTTCGGTTGGAAGCTGGTGGGAGTAGATATAATATAAGATCTGAAGAAAAAATCACACAAAATCAGGTTAAGCCAGTGATGAGGGAATGATGTTGGGTTGTAAATAGCATGTGCTGTGGCATGTGAGACTAGATTGAGGTCCAGGCAGATATGTGCTCAGACTGCAGTGGAGACAAGCTGTGACTACTGACTAAAGGGTGAAAATGACTTTCTGAAAATGTGTTGGAAGTGAGAAGTGAGAATGGCTGCTTCAGCCAGCCACATAGACTGGCCATTTTTCTTTTGACCACAGCTCACTGAATAGTTGTTTTAAATAATTGTTTATATATATATATATATATATAAGTCAAAAAGCTAAAAGTTTGGACCCAATTGTAGATTGCCCTCAGCAGTACTCTTGATCTGATTTTCCTCAGTCTTAATCTTATGTTTCTTTCTTAACTTTCCTAAATTGTAAATGCTCACTTAAACAATTACATTTGAATAAAATCTGATTGTTTTATCTGAAGGCTACATAAAGACATCAAATGTAAAAAGGAAATGTGCAACAATACCATCTTTTTTTGGAAACCAAATGAAACTATAACCCTTTAACAAAATACATTTGATGCATTAAAAATAGATTTAAGACGAAATTATACACTTTCATTCACTGGTTTTGATGGTCGGGGGAGGGGGGAGGGGGGTGAGTGGTGGAGAGAGGGAGTGAGAAAGAGTAAAAGAGAGAGAGAGAGAGAGAGGAGGGGGGGGGGGATCTTCTGACTCTTGGAAAAGTCTAACCACCACATAATTCATCCAAACCAACCTGGAGAAGCAAGCTAAATCAGATCTAGTCAGTAAATGATGCATATATATGCATATAAATTAAAACATTAATGGTATAAATATTGGGCTTTATTATGATTGAATTTTTTAATGAAATTACATACTCATAAAACTGGATTTAATAGATTTTAACAGTAGATAACAATAGATAGATAACAGTAAGAGCATTGCGAGGTTATTTTCCATACACTGCCACAGCAGGAGGAATAACTTGACTTTAAAGAAATCTGCCTGAATAGAACACACATTCACTGGCCTTCAGTAATCTGTTCTTAGGATCATCATATCCTTGAAATGAAATCATGTGATCAGATTTGTTTCTTATCGTGTTATCAGCGTAAGTCACTTTCATTGCATTATGAAAAGTATAGAGAACACAATTCCTAAAAAGAAAATGGGAAAATGGATAGCGTCTCGAAGCCGCATTAACCCTGACGAGCACGATTATGACCTCAACATCCTTGTCTTTCATTATATAATGAAGAGAACCTATTGTTTTCTCGATAACTGAAAAGGTAACGGAATAGGCTTTCAGGAAATGGCCTTAGAAGATGTTATCAGGAAGTTTCACAAAGATTAAACAGGACACTGTATGTAAAAGTACAAAATCTCATGAGGAAAGATTCGAAACATGAGACCGCTCTGGCACATTTCTAGGTCATTAAAGGTCAAATTACAGGGTTATTACAGGTCGTTTTAATGGGTTTAAATGCCATTGTCTGCGAGAAAAGAACAGAGTAAAACCCAAATTAACTTGGAAACTCCTTCACACCCCAGACCTCATTCACAACATGTTCTTACTGAACATCCTTTCAACCCACCAAACTGTTTGAGTTTATAGTATACAGCTGTAGTACAGTAATAATAGTGTATTATCCCACTCGACAGTCTCACCCATTAAGAAGATTATGGTTCCACTTTTTCTTTTTTTTCTTGCACCCATCCTCTCTTTTTTGCTGGTCTGATAAAACTGGTTAATACACCTTTATTCCTCTAAACGGGGTTTTACATTTACTGGTGTTTTTATTTATTTTTTTATTTTATCTGTTACAGTTTCTGCATCTCAGGTTCAATCCTCGTTTTCTGTTACTGTATGTAGAGTCACATGGATCTGCATAGGTTATCTCTGGGTTCTTCAGTTTCCTTCCATCTCTGGAAAACTTGTTGGTAAGCATCTCTATAATACTGATTCTAAATCACCCCTAAGTGTGAAGGAGTGTGTGAATGTGTATGCATGATGTCACGTGATAGACTAAAGGGCCCTCTGTGGTATTCCCACTTAACACACAGGCTTCAGATCCACTTCAACCCTGAAAAGGATCAAGTTGTGACTGAAGATGAATTGATGAACTAATGTTTGACTTTATTTGCTTATATTGTTGGATTGTACTTTTCTTAAAGTATTTCCATTTGGGGAGACTTTTACTTTAACTTCTCTACATTTCAGAGTCAAATATCTTCCTTTTGACTCAACTACATTTTCCCAAATCAGTTCCATTTTATTTATTAGGATAAAAACTTGAAGGTCAGACACGCAGCAAGCAACCAATCAGGGTCGAGGGTGCGCTCTGTTTTTAACTCGTTTTGATTGGCGCTTGGTGGTGTCTAATTATCACCAACATACAGTTCAGCATCAGTTCAACAGCAAGCAGAACATTTTGAGAGGAAGAAAATCCAGACTCGTCTTTTTCCAGACTTGAAAGTAGTCGAAAATAATGTTTTGTGCTTGTCATTTTAAGAAATATCATATCATTTTTATTAATAAATTGCTGTGCTAAGAGCTGATATGGCAAAAGTGCACACATCCCTCACTCCAGTAGAAGTACAGACACTCATGTTTTCATGGTGTGGTAAAAGTTGATGAACTGACTACATTTTTCACTCAAGTTTGAGTAAAGAAGTTTGGGTTTTTGTCATGTACGCAAGTAAACAATTAGCCATTACTACTACCTGTTTTATTATTAACAATGATAACAAATAAGTTCATGGGCTGAAAACAATGAGATGAAAAAATATTGATCACCAAATTGATTAAAACTAAAGTAAGGAGCCGGTTTTTAAAATGCTAGAAGTAGAAAGTACACGTGTTTGTGGAGAAAATTAATTGAATGAAAGTAAAACGTTGTCCAAAAAACAAAAAGTTTTTAAACCAGAAAAATCTACTTATGCACAGTAACAAAGTTTTTGTACTTCATTACTTCCCATTTCTGGCTCAGAGTAACATTAGAGTCTTTTTACATAAACTGAGATTAATTAAAGAGTCAAAAAATAATAATAAGAGATTATAGCCATAATAAATTATAGTATTTTGAATACTTAAGTACATTTGAAGGCAAATTATTTATTTATTTTTTTTACTTTTACTCATGTGAAAGTTTAATGGGAGCACTTTTACTGGAGTCATATTTTACCGAGTGTATCTTTACGTCACCTCAGGTTCATCATTTTATCTACCACTGGATTTATTCATGGTCCATGCTGTGACCTGTTCATCACGTTCAAGCACGGGAACCACCTCAAGCTTTTATATGCTCTACAGATTTATTTAATACTCTCGACAAATCATCTCCTTGGAAGCAAAGAGCCGGTGCAAGAAGTTCAGAGGAGGTGCGGTGCATATACCGATTTGTAATACATGTTAGAAACACATCATAATGAAAGATGTTTACATGGGAAGTGCTTCCACAGCAATAAGGGTATAAAACAGAGTTCTCTTTATCTCAGGCATGGGGTGATGTATGCAAATATAGAGCACTTCCTTGACTAGTTGACTTCCCCATTTGTCTCCTGTGAAACTGGTCTGTATATTAGACATAGGGTTTGGTTTCCTGATATCACCAAGTGACAGAGAGAAAGAGCAGGAAATCTATAAAGACTACTTGAAGATCTCTCCATGAAGACGCTTCTCACTGCTGTAGTCTCCACCCTGAACAAGCTTCGCTCTCGTGCTTGTGTTAACAGAAATCTCGCGAGATCTTCTCGCATCATGGTTTGGATCCCGCCCCTGAAGCGATGCCCTACTGCAGACAGTGTGTGTGTGTGTGTGTGTGTGTGTGTGTGTGTGTGTGTGTGTGTGTGTGTGTATATAGCTGCGAAAAGAGGCGCTGAAACGAGAGGAGGAGTTGCGGCAAGGTCGCTCCAGCATCACATGTGAACTAGCTAGAGCTCTCACTAACACACACCTAGCCACCATCATAACCATCATAACGGACCTCCTCCTGCATCTCAGCCTGACTTTCTAATCGCCCTGGAGCCCGGCTGGTCTCGACCTGAAAGCCGATGCCTCGTGTGACCGGTCGTCTCTATTTGCATCCGCGTGTGTAAAGTCGCAGACGCCCTGTCTGAAGATCCGTCAAGCGGAAACCCAACAAGTCTTTTTTTTATTCTTCCGTCTTGTTTTGGGTTCGCAGCGTGCGAGACCTGAAGCCAAGAGCAGCGTGGTGGCATCACCGCATTTCTTTTCGCCGGGCCCGTTAACGTCAGAGAGCGACTCGCGCTTTCCAGGTTGGCCATGTCTGAGCTTTCCAGCCCGTCTCAGGCGCCGGCAGGAGCCCCGCACCAGGACACCGACTTCCTCTGTTTGAGCGGCGACAAAGCACCGGCCGGTCCGACCCCGAGTCAGAGTCGCTTCCAGGTCGACCTGGTGGCCGAGGCGGCTGGGAGCGATCACACCAACGCCTCTTCTCCTAAGGATGAGGAGGAGAAGGATGAGGAGAAGGGCGGCAGGGTGCCAAACGCGGCGGCGGTGGAGGAGGAGGCGAAAGGCCGCTTCCGCGTGGTGAACTTCGCGGACGCGAGCGCGGCCACGAGTCCGGACGCGGCGCCCGGCGACGGCCTGCAGAACGGCGACACGGCGCTGAGCGAGGGCAGCGTGCACTCCTCCACCGGCCAGCAGCACTACCACTACGACACGCACACCAACACCTACTACCTGCGCACGTTCGGCCACAACACCATCGACGCCGTGCCCAAGATCGACTTCTACCGTCAGACTGCGGCACCCTTGGGCGAGAAGCTCATCCGACCCACCCTGTCTGAACTGCACGATGAGCTGGATAAGGTAAGACATGACTCTGGAGACTCCTCGAACATCTCACTGAAGAGGTCAGGGTACGAGCAGACCTTGTAAGTACAGTGTAGAGATGCACGGTTGCCAGATTGCACTGACTTAACTTACATTTGGATAAAATACGTGAACTGTTTTACAACATCCAATCTGGCAACCTAAATACATTTTCACATTATATATTAAAAAAATGTGTTTCGACACCAAACCATCACAACCTTAACTGTTGCCATTCCCACAAAGTTTACACATTTCCCATCACTGGAATAAAAATGCTTGAAGCAGTTCCAGTGCACAGACCGAGCTCCATGATGACATGGTTCATCATGGTTGGAGTGAAGAACATGAGTGTCCTGCTCAGTCTTCCCAGGAAAGTGGTGGTTTTAGATGTTACAACACTGGGATAAAATACTTAAATGGGATGTTTAGAGTAAAGGGGATATTAACTTCTCACATGTACATCACGGTGATATTCTTTGCTCACACAAGCGGGCGTTGTTAGAAAGTTGGGGTCAGTGCTCAAGGTCAGCCAAGACCCCTGGAGCACAGAGGGTTAAAGACCTTGCCCAAGAGGCAAAGAGTGGCAGATTGGTGATCATAGGGCTTAAACCTCCAACCATCCAATCAGTAACCCAAAGCCTTAACCACTATGCTACCACTTTCCAGTTATGGTGTGATCACCAAGTGTCCACAAACTTTTGAGATTGCTTTATTGGCATTGTGATTTCTAACCTTTGACAAATTATGAAGAAAACAAATTAAGTAATGGTAATTAAATTTCTGAAAATATAAATAAACTAAAAAATAAAACATATAAAAGCCTATTTATATACATCTGATGGGTATTTACACTTTTTTGTTTTGTTTTTGTTTAATCACATGGGATTAATTTGAGAGTTGTTGAGTTACGATAAGTAAAAAATATTTGCTCATAATTTGAAGTTTTCTCATTTGAGTTGATTTTCTTTTAACCATACATGTTATATTTATAACATTTGTGAAAAAATTATTAAAAAAAAGATTAAACATGAGCTCTTTGTATCGACTGTGGGTGCAGAATCAGTTCCACGAGAATGAGACAGTCTCCTATTTCACGTCATTCAGACTCGTTATGAAATCTTCGGTTTCGTTTGTAGATTTTCAGTGCCTATAATTTCTAAAGTCCTCGTCCTTAATGAACAAGCTGCATATATTTTGGCACCTATTTTTTTTCCATTTCAGTTGCAGTGTATCTTGTATGACTTAACACAATGCCAGGGGCATATGATTTATTATTATTAATAATATATTTTTTTAACAGAACCACTTAGAAGTCTGGCATGCAAAGCATGTGCCTGATTTTCTGAATCCCCACATGCAGCGTTGTTGCACGCAGGCGTGAAATTTAAAGACATCTTGTCAGTAATTAGCTTGCTTACCTTTTTACTAGGCACTGGGATTTATTTCCACAGTAATAAAGGATGAAAAGTTCATTTGAGAGCTTCGTAAGTGCACTGGGCTGAGTGCGAATGACATACGTATTAGAAGTTCATCTACACTTGCGCTTGTTTCTTTACGCAGCTTGTAAGCTGGCAGATTTAATAGGTTTAAAGAAAGAACATGCGTCCCATTGTTTGAATATAAGTGCTCTGGTTTTTGTTTTAGGTTTGTAAGCGTGCCAGTTTAGGATTTTAGATTGTCGAACGCTTTGGGAAGGTAAAAGTAATGACCGAAAGTCATGCAATGTTGACATTCCAGTTGAAGTTTTGTTTTTTGCGGTTGACGTGAGGAAGAAAAATTCGACATGCCTGTCTGCATATCTGACTGTCTTTCAGTTGTTGTTTTTTTCTCTTCTCTCTGCTCCTCATTAGAGAATCCAATAAACCCCACCTGCCCCCGAGATGATACAATTGCTGGACTATTGCCGTGAAATCCCTACTGTGCCCTTAGTACATAATGTGGGTGTGAAATCTTTTTGGTGTGACTGTTCAGTGGCATTTTGAGGGCCAGAGCACGCCTGTGCTTGATGAGCTTACCGTGCCTGATGAGCATACCATGTGGTCCTCACGTGTAGCATAATTAACACAAAATAGGGCACACGTGGGTGTGACTGACCAGTCAATACCTTCGTAGCGTTGTTATCTCTTTCGATCATTATGACCCATCACTTTTCTTTTTTTAGCACCATAGGACAAGGCATCGTATTTGTGTTAACATTTTTTTAAATGCCGTAATGCCACGTGCTTGTAAATGACACGCACTTCTGTGACTTTATCCTGTATCTTAATCGGAAACGATGAAAAGCATTATTTGGATTAATTGAGGGCATGCTTGACAAGGTTGATAAAGTCTATATAATCGTACAAATCCGTCATTCCATGTTGTCCCCAAACTGCTGGCTGTTGGACATCTTTTTCATTACGTCCCGCTGAGCTCTATTCACAGTTCAGCGCTAATTTGCCAACGATCTCCTCTCCAGGGCCTGAATCCGGTCCGTGTCATTTGGTCGGTGTCAGTTCGGCTCAAACTCACTCCATCAATCGTTGTGTAACTCGCTGCTTGAATCTTTACTACAGGCCGAATCGCTGTGTAGATGGAACCATATTTTCCTACTGTACTCATTGACCGGATGCTTCTGAGCTACGAATCCATGACGTAATGGAAGGTCTTCTAACCCCGAGTGGCTCTTAAACACACATCAATGCATGCGCTAATACAGTTAACTGGGACGGACGATCACTGGTCATTAATGTTTACCTGCTTGTGGCTTAGATTTCCCATAACTCTTATGGCGTATTGCGATGTTTTTGTCGATGCAATCATATGGTAGTTTTGTATGTGCGACGGCTCGTCGTGAGGAGGAACTGCGTGAGGTGCTGCGTGATATTGACCAGCCAGAGGGAAACCCTGACAGAGCAGCTTTATTCACTGCGGCGCGGCCGAGTAGAAGCGAATCGTGCTGAAATATTGATGCCATCGCTGCTGAGAGAAAAGACTGATTTGTTTTTATTTTTTTAGATTTTTTTTATGGTAAATGTCATGAGCACAGAGTGGGTTTATGAAGTTGCTAAGACTCTCTAACAAGGCCTGTACATAGACAAAAAATCACCCGAAATCATAATATGCAAAATTGCCAATCAGCTTTAACACTGAGGTATTTACGCTAACATCAAGTAAACAGAGTAAACTACTGTGTGTATATTTTCATGGGTCTGTTAGTAATTGGACAATTAGCTGCTTGGTCGGCTCCGTCTGTGCATCGTCTGCTCATGCAAAAGGCTGGTCTGAAATGTATTTTACAATTTGGCTTCATTTGGTGGTGGTGGTGGTGGGGGGTGCACTTAATTTTGCTCTGGTATGCAAATCTGCTTGTACTTGACCAGTCTTTGTTGGAGTTTGTGTTAATGGGATTCATGAATGCTGAAATACTTGTTTAAAAAAAAAGGCTTCAAACACACACTTCCGAATTCAGTCACTCGCTTCACTACTCACATTGGCCGAGCTGGGATAGGTATTGCTAGGTGGATTAATTAGCACACACTAATCAGGAAATCCTTATGAATCCAAGCAAAATAACTCTGGTTATAATACCTTACCTAACTGTTAAGCAGATCAAGGCTCTAATATCTGAGAACCAATTCTCTTAGCCGAAACCAACAAGGGTTCAAACTGCTACATTCCAAACGTGTTAGAGGGCAATGATTATATATAGATACGTGTCTGTGATTTTATTCATGCACGTAAAGAGCCTAACTTACCCTTACATTCATTGCCATTAGTTAATCAGCACCCAGTCAAGAGCAAAATCTAGTACACTATACTTTCACCAGCTCAATGGATTCGCTTGTCATTGTATTCTTTTTAGAAACATCCAATAGACTAAACAATGTAGAAGTTCATTACTCATATTTACCAGTTAGCCTCATTGCACCGGGCAAAATCCAAATGAACTCCAAATATCAGCTGTAAAACTGAGTGTGCAAACGTCTTGTCGCATGCCGTTAATGTGTGTTTATATTGTTAAGTGAAATTCCAGTTGAGCAGCGTGTTCCAATAGATTACTGGTCCCCCGACTGCGTCACGGCCCAAAATAGGCCACAAGTCTTCCCCAGCTCACAGATTGTCTGGGCCTAGAACTCCATAACTTTGCTTTATATATTATGGCGTTATGGATATTTTTGTGTCGCCTTCAAGTTTTTCCTCATTATGATGTTGTTGGCTGTTGGATTCTCAAATGTCTTTGGTTTGGGTTGTGGTGCAGCAAATTCTCCATTATTTGAAGATTTCAGGTAATAGATTAGTTATAAAGACGGTTATATTTCTATTTACAGCAGTTGTTTGCTCTACAGCACTGCCCAATACGTCAATTGGGAAATTCCAAAGGTAGTATAGTAATCGCTTGCCATAAAAAAACAAAAACAAAGCCTGAGACTCTATTCAGTGCAAGCCATTAGAGTATATATTTACTATACTTTAAAGAAATATATACAGTATTTAGCTTTTTTAATGTAGGTAGCTAATTTTGACCACTGGGCGTTTTGACGGTGTGCTGATGAGATTAGGCACTGAAGGATAAATCTAAGCAAAATCTGTTTTTGGAAGGTTTGGATCATAAGGGTCTCCACAGCAGCATGAGATGATTGACAAGTGCAGAAGCTTTAAGTAGAATTAAAGCATCAGGAGAAATAAGGCAGATTTCTATGCTGTGAGGGGCTTTAAGAGTAGTGCTGCACTGCCTGCCAAGCTACCTGAAATAAACAAACATCGCAGTGTCTGAATTTTGCCTCACATTTTGCCAAGATGGACACGGTACAGATTACTAGGTTCCAGGGAAAAACTCCAGCGGTCCACAGGTGCAAAACAATTTCAGCAACAGCCAAAGCTAAAATCTAAGCAATCAAAGAGCGAATCAGAGAACACCAACAAAATAATAATGAAAACAAAAATAAGGTCTCCTCAGAAAAAACCCGGAATGTGAAGTTACTTGTGTTTCTTGTAGTAAGGAGTCATTCTTCTTAGCTATTAGGCATCCTGCAGCATTTACTTGGCCAAGCTTATTGAATATGAAATAGGGATTCCCAGTCTCTTTCAGACTGACGTTTACTGTAGCCAGCAACAGCGAGCATCTGAAGATCCACCTCTTCTATTTTGAGGTAATATAACTATCCATTTGTGGATTTTTCAGGAACAACAAAAAAAAACCCTCTGCAGCATGTTTCTGGACGAATAAAACACTCGTTCACTTTATATTTTCCCCCTTTTTTTTGACCTGGTTTTTGTTCATGTTGCTGAGGTGCCATCTGAGCTTCATTGGATTTTACAGATGAATTCCTTCTACTGAGGAGAACGACATGATGTGAAACCTGACACATCCACATGGCCACACACGTACTTATGCCCAGCTGGGTTATGTAGTGTTGAATGAGGAAGGGCTGGATGGATAGTTCCTTTTTTTTTTCCTCTACATATAATAGTTGAGCAAAAAAGGGTCACATGATGCACAGGGGTTGAAAGGTTAGATACATTATAGAAAACTTTCCATGGGATCATCCGGGGAATTTTGGAAATATTTTAAGCTGGTAACATACCAGGAATTTATGGAAAATATTTAGAATTTTGTGGAAATTGATATAAACTGTATCATATGCTAACATAAATCTAAACATTTTGTTTTTGTCTTAACCTGACATGCATGCAAACCAATACAGCGTTAAAAATGACAACTTTTGGCTTTTATTTCATAGTTTTTATATTGTCTAGTATAATTGTGCTGCACAATAGCTTACACACAGCACACAGAAGTTTTTAAATCTAAATGTATGGAATATTTATGAAATTTGAGGGAATAATCGCCAAGATGGACACTTTTTGACATTATTTTACGTGCAGGATTAAAAAAAAAGATCTTTTTGTATTGAGAAATGCCCCAATAGCCATGCAGTAAGTGTGCTGTAAGAGAAATTGATCTGAAATTGCATTAAATCTGTTTGTTTTAACCAAGATTAGCTTTTCAAGATTTTTTTTCCAAATACATTTTAGTTCCCTGAAGCCAGCGATTTTGTTAATTGCCATAAATTCTCATTAATCCCCATGGAAAGTTTCCATGCATCCCTACTCAGAAGAGCTTTTAAAGACCGAACACAGGATTGTAATTTATATAAGGGTTATTGTTAAGCAGTGAAATGTTTATGGTAGCAAAAAAAAAAGTGTGTAGTAGTGTTTAAGATCACAAACACATTGAAAAAAAAATACTACGAAAGCTAAAATAGTGTGTGATTCTTATGTTGCTTATTACTTGACTAAACAGACTGTTTCAACTTTCATTTGAACTACATCTATTCAGTTACTGCTTAATTTCCTCATGATTATACCACACAAAGCACGAGTGTCTCATAAAGAAGCTCCTCTTTCCTTCTTGTGGAGGAAGGGAGGACGGTTCATGTTACTAGGTAGATGGCACGCTAAGTTTCGGCTGTATGATGGCGATGATGAAGAGATCCAACCTGAAAAAATGGCGGGTGCAGTTTAAGAACAGAACTAGTACTGTTTCATTTGCATAGTGATTTTAAACTATAGATGCAGTCATGAAGCAGGCTTGGAGGAATCCATGTATAGATTGTGATCACGTGTGTGTGTGTGGTGGCTTTGAAGACTTTGAACATATGTTGAAATAATAATATTGTGTCCTAGAACAGGACATTATTTATGTCTACAGCAGCAGTTTCTTGGGTATCCAGGTGAAATTATATACCAAAAGTTTGAAAAACGGGCGGAAAGTGTTTTCAGGAAGTTCGGATTATCATGGTATCCATGTTGGAAGCGTGCACACAGCAGGAAAGGAGTCACAAGTGCAGCAGCTCCAAGCAGAAATCGAGCATTCGGATTCGTCCGACACATTTCTGTGGTGTGAGGACCTCAAACAGTAGAAGTGTTGCGCTGCCAGCTGTACTGATAGAGTATCTCGTTCACTACATCTGGCACATTTCACTTCTGCGCTGTTGCTTCGGGGAGTGCGGAAGATAGATTACTCAGAAATCACTGCCCAGAGACTGTCATGATTGTTTTCTAATTAGAACCGTTGTAATGTTACTATTCCTCATTGTTTTTGCAGTTACTGTGTGTGCATTAATGTATGATTTATTATATTTAATGTAAATAGATTTCTTTTTCTTGGTGCTGGGATTGTTGCAGTGAATAAGTCTGGAGGCCTGAGGAATCTAAACGTTAATTTTATTTCACAGTGGTTAATTCCAAACGCAACTGAAACCATAAATCAAAGCAAGCCCACCAAAACCACACGATGTACAAATAGAAGTTACTCAAGACCACACGTGTGACATAGATTGTATGTAACAGACGCTATATAAATAAAGGTATTAGGACATCCCCAAAATGTTACCACAAAGTTAGATCTTTGCAGTTGTATAAGATGTATTTGGATGCACTTGCGCTCAATTTTCCCCTCACTTTCTGAGGAGACCCCAATTCTGTTCCAGCATAACAATGTGCACAAAGCAAACTCTATGAAGATATGCTTTTAAATGGATTGGAAGATCTTCAGTGGCCTGCTAAAGAGTTCTAACCCTGTTAAACACCTTTGGGATAAATGTGAACGCTGACCACACCCCAGGCCTCCTCACCTCACCTACATCAGTACCTGACAGTACCTGATTTTTTTTTTTTTTTTTTTGGACTGAATGAGCACAAATCATCTCACACAAATTCTAGTGGAACACCTTTCCAGGAGAGTGGAGGTTCTTATAACAGCAACCTGGGACTAAATGTAAACTGGGATGCTCAAAAAGCATAAACCAATCTTACTGTCAGGTGTCCATAAACTTTTGTTTAACAACAAAATGGAAGAAAAGACTGTAATTATTCTGTAAGTTCACTTGCATATATTATCGAACTATTCTGATGTCAATACTGATGATCGTCATAGTTTTTGAAACCGCTGATGTTTAAATGATGTGTTTTGTAACCGAAGCAGGAGAAACAGGAAAGACGTTAGTAATTCTATACTAATAGATCCAATTATTTCTGTTTAATTAAATACCAAAAAGAAAAATGGGTCAAGTTCAAATTGGATTTGGGACCAAATTCATTGCAAATGCAAGCGTATATTTATATTTCTTAAAATTTTTATACAGAGAGAAAGCTAAATTCTATTTAAAATGTAATATGCAAAATAGCAATAAAATATTCAAAATGTATCTCTGTATTTAAATTAAAATTTTTCCATTACTGTACATGCAAAGTTTGTTGCAACGGGAATATAAAATAAAAATAAAAAATTGTGTAAATTAGGGAGACTTGCGCTGAGCGATTCCTGTCTCCATATCGATGCCAGTCTCTTGGGCAGTTAAGAAGAAAGCAGTGCGCAGCAGGCAGAACACTCCGGTCTCCAGCGAGACCAAGCTGGATAAATATCACGTGTTTAAAGATGCATCACACACGGGCTGAGGTTAAATGTAGCGAAGCAGCTTTAGGGACGATTACTTGGGGTTTTCCGTTTGAGAAACGTTAGCGTATGCGTCCAAGCAGGTGGGCATTCGACTGCCGTGCTCTTACAGCAGCAGTTGTGCAACAGATGGTGTAGTTTATGTTGAGACTCTATCCCAAGCAGTTGGAAAACGCTTGTTGACGTGGAGACGTCAGCAGTACGTCCCTTGATGTCTGAACTTCAACATCGAGCCAGCTGGAGCTACAATTTAATTTCAGGATATAATTTTAGGAGCAGCAGGACCACTCCGAAAAAGCCTTTGTAACGAGCAAAGATTAACACCGGATCCTGCCTGATCTAATAAGCAGAATCCAGAAGCCAATTATTAAATGGTGGCTGGAGGTGACATGCAAAGACTGTTGACACTTTAGGGTTTGCAGAACAGCTGTCTGTCTCACTGTCTGTAGTGACACACACTGTCTGCTGCCTGTCACTTTAGCTTTCTGAAGGCCCCCAGGCAAAATCAGTCCTCCTATGCTGCATGTGTTCAGAGGGAAAATCTTTGCTGATCTACTTGGATGTTCATGAGTATAATAAAGATCTAGAGTGACACCAGAGATGACATTTGCTATGAAATTCTGAGGCGGCAATAGTTTAGACTTCTTTTATTGATCTTTTGTTTAGTTTCTTTTGAACAGTTTCCTGTATTCCCCACACTTCCGTTTGACTGACTGCTCCTAATGAGCAAATGGGATTAAATCTGGATTCAATTTACCTCAAAAATGCAAACTCAGGATTATGTCATTTTGTTGACTTCAGTGTTCAGGAGGGGGACTAAACAAACCATACAAACCATGAACACCTCCATGTCTGTCTTTTGTTAGCATCCAACTAGCCAGTTAACTGTGATGAATGAGCTATATTTTCTCCTCAGAGCAGCCTATGGTATAGTCAATGATCTAGATTTAGCAACCCAATATCAGTGTTTATTTATCTGTCGCAGATGCAAATATACAGCATCAACTCCTTTTAAGGGGAAAAAAAAAGTTGCTTCATTTATGTTCATTCATGTGCCTCAGTTTGGGTCTGAGGTCATCTCAAGTTTCTAAATTTGAGTTTTTCCTAGTAGGAGGTAGTAGGAAATAATGACTTGGAATCTGTAGTTGAATGCAGCGTAAGCCCTTGCTTTATTCCCATCACTAAACAAAGCATTTCGGTGGAGTTGTAATCCTATAGCCTGTCCTTTTCCCTGACCTCCTCCTCTGAACACTGATCGGCTTCTGGAGGGCTAACCTTCATGATTTGTCGTCCCCAGTCTGGCTGAGGTGGAGCTGGAGGTAGCAGAGCTGAAGATGTTGAGGTGTTCCTTGGGAGTGAGGAGGATGGACAGGATTAGAAATAAGTTTATTAGTGGGACAGCGCATGTAGGACGTTTTGGAGACAAGGTGAGGGAGGTGAGATTGAGATGTTTTGAACATGTGCAGAGGAGGGACATGGGGTATATCGGTAGGAGAATGCTGAGGATGGAGCCGCCAGGAAGGAGGAAAAAAGAGAAGGCCAAAGAGGAGGTTTATGGATGTGGTGAAGATGATCCGCTGTAGAGACCCCTAATAGGAGAAGCCGAAAGAAGAAGAAGAAGAAGAAGAAGAAGCAGCGGGCTGAGCCAAAAACCTGTCTATTATTTTTTTCTATAAAAATTGGAAAAGTGCTAGCACTGACAATGAGGCAGGATATAACCAATAAGTTCTCACAGGAACTATGTGAGTAGAAACCCAATTATCAGGCATCCTTATTTACCTTTGAGTGGGATTTCCTCCACCCTGCTCGTTTCATGTTCGCGATTTTAATAGGCTTTCGTTGTTGGCTCCACTGCGTAATCATTTGTACTGCATTTTAATGAATATTTTGTTAAGACTGTTGTGTTGAATTCCACAGGAGTTCTGAAATGTTCCTGAAGTGGGGAGAAAATAAAGCGTCATGTGGACGGGTTTATCAGAAAAGGAAGCAAGAGCGTAATCTGTGTAGACTTGTAAGGTTTTATCTCTTTAACGCTAATGTTTCCTGAGTAAATAGTGACTGCTGCAGAATGCGTAGTGTGGAAGCCACTGAGCTCGGGCAACTCAGGGAAGGGCCTGTAAATGCAGCTGATCATAGCTCCACTCCACATGCTTCACTATTTATCTTTCTCCTTCCTCCCCCCACCCAGGCAGTGTTGGCTTTAGGAGAGCGTGTGTGCAAACTGCCGTCAGAAGCAGGAAGGCCACAGGAATCCTTTTCTCTTGTCATGTTTGAGAGAGACTGAGACTTTGCTGCATCTCAACATGAAGCTGGTATAATATAAACACTTTCGCATTATAAAAGGTTCTCTGAAGCTTGTTTCTCATGCTGAGCCTTTCCCTAAGATCAGTTTGTAAGCTCTTGCAGAGTCTGACGAAGAAAAAAAAAAAGACAAATGATAGAAACTTCGTTCAACGAATCTTTTAGTAAATGTAAATGTCACGGAAGTTGCGAAATGTCACTCACACGTAAATGATCAAACGTTCTCGCAACAGCTGATAAGGAAAAGGGATAAAATTAGAACCAAACGATAGAGCCTTCCATTCAGTGTGCACTAAATCTTCCAATAAATCAGCTCAGCCACTGCAGCGTCTCAGCTTCCAAAGATGCATTATTATTCGAGATAGTGTATGTTAAAAGGCAGCACTTTTCATTAATTCCTCCTCTCATTCAGCTTTGAGAAATTTACTCGTCCGATTGTTCCACTCGAGCACAGATCTCTAGCCTTGTGTTACCCGCTGGATTTTTGGCTTTCTAATCGTTTCGAGGTCAGGGATTGATCATGAGTATGTAGCCAGTGATGAGTGAGCTTGCAGAAACAATGCGAAGCTTTGTTGCTTGGAAAGGAAGCTCGATTATCTTGAAGAGATATGAGCTCGTATTGCGTGGATATTTTACCCCCATTCTTACAGTATTTTTCTGTGTACAATACAAAATGCGTGAATTATCCGAAAAAACGTGTTTAAATAATGACCTCTAGAATTATGTGTATACTGTGACAGAATGGTCCAGAGTGGTCGAAAGAAAGTTCCCCCCCCCCGCACACACCTACTGCCTTTTACAATGCTATAGACATTCACAGCCCATCAGGTGACTGTTGTTAACAATGATTCTTTCCCAACATAAACACACTTTCCACAAATTGTCTGCTTGTACGCATGGCTGGGTGTTTACATACGTGTGTGTGTGTCTGCTGCCCTTTTGTTCGCTGTGACCTCAGGGCTGCCTGATGCGCTCGGTCTTAATGCAGTCACGCTAGATTGTGCTAGCAGCCATGGGTGAGGCCTCCGAGGTTATACAGAGGTTCCAGTGCTCTCTGTGTGTGTGTACATGTCTAGCTGGCTTACTGCTATGTTTCTATTCTAGCTGGTTGAACCATATTTGAGTTCAGTAACATGGAAGATTGTGCTATAGAGCATTCGTTATCCCAATTAATTATACAACCTGTGCACTGTGTAGTAGGTTTAATTGCACCAGTAACACTTTGGATGGACAAGTGAAATATTAAAAAAGTTGGTATTCGGCCCAGTCCCTTGTTTTGTTTTTTTTCAGAGACTTAATAGCAAGAGACAAGAATTTTAGGTAATTATATTATTATTATTTTCTAACGCAGAAAATTTGCTGTTCTTGAGCCTTTCTGGTAGGAGTGTCACGGTGCACAAAATTCACAGTTTGATTAATTTGTACCTCGATTTTTAAGTCACGTTTTGCTTCAATTATGGTACAGTCAAGGGGAAGCAATGCAAAAGTAAAAATACTTTTTGTATCTTTTTTACTTTTTTGTATTTTCGTTTATTATTAACATTTTCGAACGTGGTTAAATAAAAAAAACAATTATAACACTAAAATAGAATAAATCTAATTAATGCAATGACCTTTTTAGTTTTTTTTTATCTTATCTATCGTTCATTCTCTTAGTAACTTCTTGAAATTCTTGAAGCTGTGCATTAAACGTAAAATAATCCATAACAAGAGTCATAAAAATGTTTGCGCAGACGGGAAGTGGCAGCTGTTTTCTACGTGCGCAGTTCAAATCGCACGTCCGGGATGGATCAAGTAGTCAGAGTGACAAAGTTGTGGTCCGCCACTTAATGTTTGTGAGGGAACTGGGATTTTAACTACGTTCTGAAGGTAAATCAATGATTGCATTTGGTGTGAATGTGTGCACTGTTACACCCCTGCTTCCAGGTGACTGTTATCATAAGCAGAGAAAAACAAATCTTGCATTGCACCTCGGTCGATGTGTGTAGTGCAGCAGGGGCTGAGATTCAGAACCAAGTAGTGCTGCAGGATTATTTTAGGTTCATGTGTTACACCATGCAATGAAATTCCTATTCTCCTAGCAACCGCACACATAATGTATACAGGACATGAGTGTGTTTTGGTGCGGGCAGCGATGTGCAATTCCCTGAGATCGTGTTCGTTTCGGATGCCTTCCACTTTAATCGAGCGAAGATGATGAACGAATACGGCTTGTGCGTTAGAACTGGAAATGATTGTTGCATTAAAAGAAAAACAAAGATAAAAGCTTAAAGTTCGGATTAATCCTCCCGTATTCAGCTGATCAACACCGTTGTTTTGTTCAGGCGTATTCCACTAACAGGTCGTTAACAGATGTGTAAAGTCTTGTGGTCTTATTTCTTTTTCAGAGGGGTGTGTGTGTTTGTGTTTGTGTGTTAATAAATAAACACGCACAGGAAGAAGGTAAATCAGAGTAAAACGGCACCACAGATGTCCACACAGACGGAAGGAAGAAAACGAGTGCGATCCAAATGATACTGTGAACAGCTCGCCCGTGTACAGGCACTCAACCCCGGACAGAATCGTGGCTTTTCCTTAACCTGCCCTGGCTAAAGCCAGAAAGCTGAGGACTGAGGCCGCTGACTTCCCATATCAGGTTATCGTGAACAAAGTGGGTTTCAGGAGGCGCTGGCTGCTTGTGCAATCCGCAAACCAATTTGCTTTTTCCAAACAAAAGCCTCTTTGAGTTTTGAGGGAGGAACCGCTCTCCACCTATACTTCTCTCCGAGGTGAACTATTCACGTACACTCGTATGTTTATGAAAATGCGCTGAGGGGCTTCTGTTGGCTGCTGCCGACGGAGCTTGAGAAAGTGCTCTTTTCCTGTTTAGAGACTAATCTGGCGCTCACTCTGGTGCAGTCAGAAATAAAACGCAACCTGGCAGAGCAGCTTCTGCAGACGGCCAAACAGGACTGAGCTGCATTTTTATTTCCACTGCGGATTAAAAGTTGCAAAATGTTGGAATCAATTGAAAAGTCGGGTTGTTGTTGTTCGTTCCTGCTGAGAGGCATGTTGAACCATAGCAAAACCAAATTGAGTTTTCCAAGAAGAACTACGATCTGTTATTAAACGTCCTTTTTGTTGAAAATACGAAATAAATTGCGATTTCTGAGCTTTATTAGATATGGATTTTATCCTGCTTGTGATTTTTACGTTATTAAAAGTGGGTTGGTGTACGGGGTGTGTGTATATAGAGGTAGATCTGCAGTAAACCGTAAAAATAAATCAAAACTTTTACAATTGTCTAATGACCACATGGTCGACATTTCCACTGTTGATCTGCTGAAATTGTTTCAATGTGCCTGAGAATAGAATGATGAAGGATAGAGAGAATTGGTGTAAAGGTTATTATTTATTTATTTTTTTTTTTATTACATGAGAGACACATACACTTAAACAATATTAAATTATACTGATATTAAATATTATACAGTTCTGTTAGCCACATGTTCATATTAATGAACTTAAAGCATTCTCCAGTTTCTCTGACAGAAAGCAAGAATGGGACACATGTGTGGATGAGAAGGTGGGCGGGGCTTAATGTATATGTGCTAATTTTGTGGTACAGGATGCACCTCAAGGCACTCCAGAATCATCTAATATTAATCGCCTGTTTTTATTGAAGTGAAATGGACAATAATTTACTTTTTCTTTGCTAATTTGAGCCCTTTACAAAAACTCTTCTAAATTCAGACCACAACAGTGCTGTGAAATGCGGAAGTGTTCTTCTACTGGATTTATGATTCTTTCTGATGTATTATGGAACAATTTATGGTCAAGCGCTCATATACACACACATTTTGTCTCTTAGCATTTATTTTTATTGCCAAAAAGCCAAACTGATGTTAATGTTTGAGGTAAATTTTCTGTTGGATCTTAGTTGAGGCTGAAGCAGAACCTCATCAAGATGGCCATCAAACTGGTTATTACTCAGACCTTGTAACATGTTTACAGGCAGAAAATCCTTTTAACGCCCAGCCCTTTTAATACTTTATCTGACATTGTCTTGGAGTCTAAACAGAGAAAGTGACCTCTAAACAGACACAATACTGATACGTAACATCTCGAAATACACACTTCCACAATGCAGGAAGGCAAATCAGACTTTCTATTATTTGTGTAATAATAAAGAGCAGTTATAGTATTTTTATAAAAACCCATATATATATATATATATATTTATATAGCAGTGATAGCATTATAATATTGCACAGTTCAAACGTTGTTATTGCACAGTTGCTATTACATGAATTTTTTTTTTTTCTTTTATTGGCAATAATAAATAAAAAAAGCATTAACAGTATGCAGTGTTGTGGCTGGTTCACTGGGAGCAGATCTGATTGCAAGATCTAATAGCAGGAAGAAAAGCCCTTCAGTATCGTTCTTTCAGAAACTTAGGATGTACCAGTCTGTCACTGAAGGAGCTGCTCAGAGAGACAAGTCGTGTGTGTGTGTGTGTGTGTGTGTGTGTGTGTGTGTGTGTGAGAGAGAGAAAGAGAGAGAGAGAGAGAGAGAGAGAGAAACAGAGAGAGAGAGAGAGAGAAAAAGAGAAAAAGAAAGAAGAAAAAAAAAATGTCTCTTCTCTTTTCTGAGGATGCTATGCAGCAGTGATTTAGTCTACTCTATGAAGGGTGTTTAGGCTGATTCAAAATATAAATATTGAAGTTTTGTCTGTAATGATATACACATTGTGGTAAAATCCACAACAGGAAACACCACATATGGCGGAAAAAGTCAGGTGTCCCCAAGGTGGAGGCACACAATTGTAAGGAAGTTTTTTGGATACGGTTACAGTTTCCACTTGAATTAGGAGACCCAAACCTGTTCCAGCATGACATTCATCACTAAACCAGCTTCATGCAGATATACTTTACATGGATTGGAATACTATCTGAACCCCTGGCTGTATCACCTACATCAGTACCTGACTTTACCGAAACGCTTGAGGTTGACAAGTACATATCTCCACAAGCACACTCCAAAATCTAGCGAAACACAGATTAGATAACACGAGTAGTGGGCTACAAAACGCTGTCAAACTGAAACCTGGTTTTCTTTTGCTTCTTCCTTTACAGATGCTAAACACGGAACTAGATTCTTAGAAATAAGAGGAAATGCGTAAAAAAAAAAGAGCTGCTGAATTTTTAGCACAAATATAAACACTTTTCACAGTAAAGTGAACTCTGACGCTGGAATCGTTTACGAGTGGATTTAAACTATTGCTGTTCAACTTCTGGACTTCTGAAATGTATGCGGCCACTGATTACGAGTATTAAAAAAAACATTTTTCATTCAGATTTAATTAATAAACTGTTCAATGTTGTGAAGCATTATGAATATCAGACCGATTATGGGTTTTAAAAAGAAAAACAGAAAGTACCTATGATTTTCTGCTTCACAGACACAGATAACTAGTTGTTTGTGCTAATCTCTTAAACATCCTGTGGGTAAATGCTGAACTGCTTTTTATAAAGACGAAAACTCATTTCCTTTGTGCAGGAGTTTGCCTCAGTAAGGTGTGCTCTTTAGTCGTTCAGAGGACACGTTCTCCGTGCCTGTGCCTAAAAGAGAGGTCTCTCTGGTTTATATCGTGCAGTGACATTACAGTCAGCACTTGTATTCACTAAATCTTATTCCAGTTCCTCTTTTTCACGAGCGTACAGGCAATGTAAATGGCACGGAGCGTGATATTAAAAGTGAAAGAAATGTGAGTAGTATAATAGACTGCTACACACCGTTCTGATCGGTCCCAAGGCTACTTGTGGCAAGTCTTTTTTTTTTTTTTAGCTTGGTTCCCACTCGTCAGACACGTCGCATTGAGACTAATGTGAAAGTTGTCTTGTGCATTAAGCATTAAGCATGATGGTTTGCTCTTTGCTGGATCTACATTGTTTTAATGCACTGGTTTTCAGTTCCACATTGGGGCACCACACACTGTTCCCAGAGTACAACTTGGTATACCAGCCCTATATTATAAAAGGAAGCCAGATGTGCCTAAACATGTGTGGAGACATGGCCGTCACCTGCTTGTTGAAAATCTTATTCCAGATGTTGTTCCCCGCTTCTAATAGATTAAAGCTCAAGCAGCTGCTGTTTGACCAAAATTCTCGCATCTCACAGTGTAAACAGGCCCGACCCCACAGTTTAAACAGGCCCGACCCCCGCCCCCCCCCCCCCCTTTTTTTTCATGTATAGCTGTAATTTGGTGATTGATGGCAGTGTGACTTTTTTACGACCTTAAATAAGCCAAGGTGCAAGTAAACTACTTGTGGTAGTTGGTAACAGGAGTCATGCCATGTTTTTGGGAGGGTTTTTAAGCCACAGTGCTATTTAAACAAACCTGGAGATAAATTCATGCGTAATTCACAGAACGCAGTTAAGAGAAATGCGTTTTAATCAGTATTGTGGAGAGGAAAAGTCAACAGTGTAATAACCTGAACAAACCACAACCCGTGGCAAGTGCCTGGCAAATATAAAACCCTTGAGAAGTTTCAGGTAAAAGGTGGATGTTGTATGATTAACAGTGAAACACAAAAGGTCCAGGTTTGACAATTGAATGAAGGTGAATGAAATGAAAACTAGAATAAAGATCTTTCACAAAGTTTTCAGGTTAAACCTGGAGCTTAGACTGTCTAAAGGCCGGAAAGGTTTGACAGAATATCCATTGAATTGTTACCTATTATTTTTTTATTTGGGAATAATTTTTTTAATTGACAAGCAAAGATTGATTGACTTGAAAAAAGTGAACTGTAAATTATAAACTATATTAAAGAACCATCTCATTCCAGAGCTGCTTTTTAGGATGATAAATGGTTTCGGAAAATCCCATATAACTATTGGTGAGCTCTTTTAAAATAGTGACCCAACTTGTGCTTATTTGTGACCTTTCCAGCAGAGTTTTATTTTATTAATCGTACATCTTTGATCAGATAGACCAGCAAATTCCGCTTATCTTCTGGGACTCCTTTTGCCCTCTGCTTTACATCCTATTCATTTGTAGCTTTTATATGTTTAGTCTGTTTTATAGGCTCCCATAACAAATTCAATAGCAAAATTGTTTATACACCATTTATATACATTAAACTGTTTGGATATGATATATATATATATATATATATATATATATATATACACACACCTATATATTCATTTTATTTATTCTTTTTCTCCTTTAATCTCAGAAAAGTGACCTGGTGATATAGGCACAGATTTTGTGAGTTGAAAAAATAGCTTCCAGCTACCACTCATTACCTGCTGAGAAAAGAGGTGTATAATAAGAGAGCAAACACGGGTAAGTGTTACATCACAGTTTTGGTGAAATAATACTTCCTGTTCGTTCAGAACAGGATGTGCCACTCATTAGTGCCATCAGTCGTCCTGCTGAACACCTTCATATTTACCTTATTTTATGATCATTACATGAGAGCAGAATCGGCTGCTTGGTTTGAAGGCCACACTTTTTTTTTCCCCTTCAAGTTCCCCTTTTTTCCCCCCACCTAGCTATTCACGATGCACAGCAGATTACTGTGATCTCTCAAGACACTGCCAGTCAATGCCACGCTACGCGTGAAGCCGTTCTATTTCAGTCTTCGGTCTTTGTGTAGCCTCTGCTATAGCGTGTGAGCCTCGGTAACGCTTGTGATTATGCTCGTTAACACTTGGCGTGATCGCTGAAATGCCTGGCTGTGGCGTCTGGTAGAATATGCTGGACTGGACTTGTGCAATATGAGAGAAATGTTTACACTGTGATGTACATTATGGTGCATTCTTGTGTTTGTGGAGTATAATAAAGCTGTTCCATCCTGGTGAGAGTAGGACCATTCTCTCGCT
>MU537915.1:6196609-6206736 GCA_024362625.1 Silurus asotus | reverse complement strand
TATATATATATATTATTTTTTTTTTATTTAAGCAAAGCAAACCAGGAAAAGTGTTAGATTAACCACTTCAGGGAGAGGTAGATCTTCACCCGTCGCTTAAAGATTACTCCACTGTTGGACATCTAGGGGAAGTTTATTCCACCACCTCGGTGCCAGGACAGGGAAGAGCCTTGAAAACGAAACAAAATAAAAAAAAGCATCAGTGTTTTGCATTTGATACGAGCAGAAACCGGAAGTTGGTGGAGTGCAGCAGTGTTTCGAGCAGGAAAAAATGTGCTAGCGTATGGATTCGAGCGAGTTTTCTGCTCACCGTGGATGTCGAGAGTGGCTAAATAAATTGCCGTATCCATTCTGTCAGTTTCCATCAGTCTGGCCTTTTTACTCTGACATTTTATTTTTGTAAGTAAGCTATTTCTACCTGCAAAATACCAGGATGCTTTACATCACAATTTTATTCATTTAACTCAATTATTCATTTTTTATTTTTTTTTGCTCTGTCAGCATGCGATCTTGCATTGGATCAAGTTTCTATTTCTGCTCCGTAGTCAAGCCGAGAAAATATGACAAGTAAATTTAGACCAAAATTTTGAAAAATCCATTTTGTCTGCTAGCTTTGTCTAGTGTTTGTCCTGCTGCCCTTTTAAAAATACAAGCACAGCCCTTTTCCAGATTCATCACAAAACTTTAACACTTTGATTCCAGGCTATAAAATAAAAGACAATTTTGATTGAAGGAAAAAAAACTAAAGCCAGGCTTTTGGGTGCATCTGATTTGAACATGTTCAAAGTGAGCTCAATCAAATAAAACTGTTGGATCGATGATGTCCAGTCTCGCGTTCATTGATTTTTGCAGCAGCTCATGAAGAAGAAGCATTAGCAAAAGACGATCTGGCACTTTGTGTTTTCTGTTTCATGAATGCTATGGTTTATGTGGACCGTTGCATCCTGCATACCCGGAAGAAATTCTGTAGCCCTGATTTATATCGGAGAAATATCAGACCTCAGAATGTCTAGTGTGATCATGTTTTCTCAAACACCCACATCCAATAAATGTGTATCTTTTATCAAAGGTCCTCCAAATCTGCAATTAATAATAGCTTTTATGCTATACTTTTGGAGCTTTGGTTATGTTGCACTCTGGTTTGTCCTTTACACCAGTGGTTCCCAACCTTTTTTTTTTTTGCAGGAGACCCCAATTTTAACATAGAAGATTTTTAATGACGACCATAACCCCCATGTGAGGAGTGCAAAAATGGCAGAATACAATTAGCTGCAACTATTCATAAGGATTTTTTTCCAACAAAAGTTTTCCATATTTTTTTTTTCATAAACTTGAACAAATAACAGTAGAATTAATATTTTATTATTTAAATGGAAAATATTAAACAAATGCATCCATTTCACTTATTACCTTTAAAACGCATAAGGGGTCACAAGAACAGACTTTTCTTTTCAGACCGCTATTTACCTGTTGAACAAACGGGAGCAAATTAAAATCCATTAACATGAATTTCATTTAATCAGAGTATGATTCTATTCTTTTTTTTATTTTATTTTTTATTTAAAAAAACTAAAAAACATAACTTTTTGTACACAACAACTAATATTTTTGTTTCATTATTTATCATGGTGTTATAAATGAAAATTGAATAAATAATAAAAATAAAATAAAAATCGAGAGAGCTCTTGGTGACTCTCCGGGTTGAAATGCTTTAAACCGCACACTGATATTGAACCATGGCAACAAATCCCAATACATCCTCAAGGCCATTGTGGCATGTTTGCATCATCCACAAATCAGTAGCCATGTTTCCATTCACCTCTTTGTTTATTCAATGGAAATTTTGAAATAACACAAACTGCTGATTCAACAATTTTTGAGAAAAGATTGCTTTTTTTTTTTTTTTTTTTTTTTTTTTTTTTTAAACTTTGGGATGATGCTCTGGTGGCAGTAGCCCAATAAATAAGACTTCTTTTGTCAGCTCAGTGCTCGTTTTGTTGTCCAAAGATTTTACGAGACAACAAAACAAATTCAGCTTTACAGGGTGTAAATGTACAAGTAGTGTCTCCTTCAGTGTGGTTGCTACGAGACCGGTTTTATGAGGAGCACAGGGCCATCATGACTTGCATACTGTAGTGCCCCCAAAGGGACTGGAAGCTCAGCAGCCGACGTCAAAGCATTGTCCCTACACAGGAGGGAGTCTTCCTGTGTTTAACCTTCTGCAGATCCAAGGACAGATATTGCCATGTGTGTGTGTGTGTGTGTGTGTGTGGGTGTGTGTGCGCGTGTTGGACAGAAGTGGCAACGGGTGGAAGGAATGAGACAGAGGAAGCAGCGAGAGAATGAGAAACATTTCGAGAGTTATTTTTGGGAACGAGTTTGACAGTAGTTTTATTATGGGCTGTATTTAAACCCAACCAATCTCTTTTTGTGAGCTGAATTCCCGTCTCGGTGGGAATCCTTTAATAAAATACCTTTTGGTATAAGAGTAGGCTTAATCCGATCTGGGGAATATGCTTGATATGGTTATGAGTATGGTTTCCCCCACCCCAGTGACCACAAGCTTGTTCAAATAAAAAGATATACAATTAATTGGTAATTTCCTTATGCATTTACAACAACAACAACAAAAAAATAAATAGAGGTTTTTTTTTTTTTTTAAAAAGGGGGTTTTTTTTTTTTTTTTTTTTAAACCGCACATGGTTTCAGAGATTCACCACTAGAGGCCGCTCTCGTATTCTGTATGGCAGCCCGGAAAAACTATTGGTATGGATTTTTGCCCATAGTTCCAGCAATCGACTATCAATGCTGATTAATCGGCAAAACCAACTAATCGTTCGACCTCTGGTCAGTATCGTTCACATCACCCTGTGATGTATTCTAATAAATACAATGGCTTAGGACTAAAGTTTGCATGAACAGTTTAGCATTAAGCGCAGATCACTGAAAGGCACACCCCAACAATGATGAACGGACAATTCGGCGAAACCTCATGCCATCTCAGGGAGTTTTTACTTGACCCATGATGCCACTGGCTCTCCATTGGGAATCAACAAAGTTATAAAAACAAACTTATAGGCACTAAACATGTACATTGTATAACTTTATAATGACTTCATCTTGAATGTGCTACACAGATAAAAATAAATTGAATTGATCTTAGTTGGTGCTCTTTATTAACATATTAACGAATGAATCATGTAACCCACTTGTTGTAAACCCCAATTATGCAAACGGAATCTCATACACTTTAATGATAAACCAAATGGCCTTACTTTTCCTGCAAGTTTTTCAAAAGGTCCCACAGGTTCCAGTTATGACTTGTACCAAAAACCGCTGCATAATGCTAGTTTTTAATGCTACCTATGTCACCTCTATCTGTGTAGTTGTAAGCTCATAACTCATACCTTGTAGTTAATAATAACCCCCCCCCCTTTTTTTTTTGTTGTTTCAGGAGCCGTTTGAGGATGGATTTGCCAACGGCGACGAGCTGACTCCTGCTGAAGAGGCTGCAGCCAAAGAAGCAACCGAGCCCAAAGGAGTTGTGAAATTTGGATGGGTTAAAGGAGTGCTGGTAAATGGCTTTATATATCATCTTCCAAGAGTCTGTAAAAAAACTAAAGAAAGCAAAACAAAAATCAAGAGCTGAAAAAAAGGCTTTGATGTTTTGATAGCTTTTCTTTCCAAAGTCTACTCATGTGCTCCATGTTTTGTCAGTATACATCGATCAGGCATGACATTATAACATAACATTATGAGCGGTGAAATACAAAATCTTTACTACTATCTCATCATCATAGCACATGTTAGTGGGTGGGATTTATTAGGCAGGAAGTGAACATGTTGTCATTAGTGCACATGGGGAGCGAAAGCTGGTCCGTGTGGTCCGATCCAACAGACGAGCTCCTGTAGCTCAAATAGCTGAAGACATTAATGCTGTTAATGATCGACGGGTCAGAACTGTTTTAACAGCAACGAGGGGGACCAACACTGTTAGGCAGGTGGTTAAAAAGTTAGACGTATCCTAGATCGAGTGTAGGTGAAGATCAGCTGCTCTCCCCGCTGCTCATTTCGAAGCAGAAGATATGAATTAGCGCGAGTCGTACTCCACTCCGGATTTACGAGCCCATGGTGGGAACCGTACAGCTCATTAGTCCCACTTGTTCCATCTTGCCCAGAGCTGATGCTAGAGGTTTGCGTTATTGTTATTTTAGACTCTAATCGTTCAGCAAGGTGGCGCTTTTTGGGAATCTCCACACGCCATTTGTTTTGGTACCATAAGGGGGGGAAGACTAAAAACGAGAGGTGACCCTGAATCGAGTCAACAATGGAAAAATATAAAATAATATAAAATGTTTTTATATTTTTTTAAGCATCGAGACGGATATTTGAATCTAGATATTTCGTCATGTAGTTATTATTAGCTATTTGATTTTATGTGCACTTGGCAAATGTTTGTTTGTTGAAACGTTCTTTTGCACTATTAATGGCCAAGGGATAGTGTTTTATTAGGACATGTTCAGCGCCACATATTCCCACAGCCAGTGTTTAATTCTGCCTACAGTGGAACTAAAACAAACCAAATGGCAACGAAAGAAATAAAATAAATTCCACATGGAAAAGCGATTAATAGGTTTGAAAGCAGTCTAAGTAGCCCTGCTTTAAAAAATCCTTTGTTTATGAATGAGAGAGGAGAGTATGCTTTCAGCTAAAGCTCTAAGTGCAGGAATAATATCTGGGCTTTGTCACTTTTTTTTTTTAGGGGGGGGACACACGTCCAGGCCGTGCTTCCTCGTGCTAATAATACTCATCATATTCATTTCCACCTACTCACTCGAACACAAAAGCCAGATACCAGAACAAGGTGATGGAAAAAAAAGCAAGAAAAAAAAAAAAGCATTCGGGGCATCACAGGGTGTTCATGTCATTATCTGATATTCGCCATCATTCCATTCTAAGCCTCACACCTCACACAGCAGTGTGGAGTGTAAATGACACATTTTCAGGTGTTTTGGGGGGCTTTGGGGCTTTGCTCGGTTGTCTGCATCAAAACCTAACCGCCATCCTTCCTCTGCGCAGGTCCGCTGCATGTTGAACATTTGGGGTGTGATGCTCTTCATCCGCATGACATGGATCGTGGGCCAGGCTGGAATTGGTAGGTTCTCGCTGTCTCCGTGCAGCCTATGTGAATTAGATTCGCGTCTTAATTCACACGACCTCCACGGCCTTCCATCACCCTGTGTCCGTTCAACATTCAAGGTGGAACCTGCAGCTGAATGTCAAAACACAAAGCCGTTTTCCAGAAATCGTTCCAAGCGCTGACTCTTGGAAGGTGTGACTCATCAGACGCTGTGCAAATGTGTTTGATGGAGAGCAGGAACGAAAAACGCTAACACAGGCCCAATTCCCATTGAGGATCTAGATCATGATTTGAGGGTTGTACTTGTATTGTGTGTTTTATATACTGTATGGACAAAGGTTTGTGGACACCTGGGCATAAGAACGGTGTGTCCTTTTTAAACCTGGGGTAAAGTGTTCCATATCATCCCAAAGGTGTCCAGTAGGCTTGAGGTCAGAGCTCTATAACGGACCACTCTATCCCATGTTAAGCAGATCTTCATGGAGTTTGTTTTGTGCACGGAGGCATTGTCAGGCTGGAACAGGTTTGGATCTTCTAGTTCAAGTGAATGGAAAATTTAATCCTAACGCATCCAAACACATCCAACACAATAGTGTACCTCCAAGTTTGTGGTAACAGTTTGGGGAAGAACCACATATGGCTGGAAAGTCAGGGGTCATGACTTGTGTGTCTGTGTAGTGTAATTTTAATTTAAATAGTATTTGAGTTTGGTGAAGATCCACATATGGCTGGAGATGTAAGGTGTTCCAATACTTTTGTCCATAATATGTATATACTCCAGTTAAAAACACATCTTATTCCTTTTATTTAGCCAGTTAAAAATCTCTTGAAAAATCAAAAAAAAAAAATCTCAAACTTTTTTCCAAAGGGCTCTCCCTCAAGATGCTAGTTTGACTTTATCTTTTGTCTTTTCGCAGTGTGCTCCTGCATCATTATCGCCATGGCGACCGTCGTGACCTCCATCACCGGGTGTTCCACCTCGGCCATAGCGACCAACGGTTTTGTTCGAGGAGGTATCCTGACTTACGTTGCTTCTTTCACACACATTTGACATGATGTACAAAGCTGGAGTGCAAAGACCTTCTCACTTTCTTTCATTATATGAATTTTCACTTGGAGACAAACTGTCACGATCGTCTAATCCATTCTCAGTGAGGCTCTGAACACCGAGTAATCACTCAGAAGCACTGAGAGTTTTTATAGTGTTCTTATACTGTAGTGGATCATGTTCCAAGATCATTTCCGAGCAGATTTTATTGTGCGCACAATTTATTAGTTGTGTGTGTGTGTGTGTGTGTGTAGCCCAGGAAATATTTATATGTGAAAATTAGTTCCTAGCACTCTTGCGGATATTATTTACATTCTAGATTTTTTATATTATATAATATATAATATTATATTATAGTAAAGTGTTTGTCAAGTCTAGCCCATAGTCGACCGAAAGCTCAGCCTCATCTTCCCAATCCGATCAATTTCATTATCGCTGGAATTCTTTACCTTTATTCTACCAGCATGTCATCATGTCCTCCAGGTAGGTCAGGATATTGCATAAGCACAAACGTGGGTGTCTCAGCTCATGTACGATATTAAGACCCTGCCTTTGTAGCCGATGTGTCCTTCAGACATCATGCGCACCAGGTCATAGCGCTCTGAATAACGCCGCCGCTGTGCTGACGGACGAAGCCGGGGGTCAAGCCTACGTGTACTTTGTGGCATGTGATAAGGATATTTTCATAAGGCAGCGTATCAATTGAGGAAGTGTTCAGGCTTGGAGAGAAGGAGGAGGAGGAGAAATGTGTACCGGGCAGGCGGCGCAAGGTGAAATACGAGACTGGGAGCGAGTCACGGCTGAGTCTGGCCAACACTGCACTAATGGAGTGATCATGAGAAGGGCATAGTGACCTCTGGTATACCTAACCACACTGTAGGCTATTCATAACGGAGATACGCATAACGGCTGCTTTTAATGTAATGTATCTATATCTGATTTTGGGGAATACGCTATGATTCGTTAGTAGTGTTTTCAGAGGATTTCAGTTGATTTACACAGATTAAGTGATCATCATACTAGCTATCATTGTATTAGTCCCCAAGATGCGACTCTTTACCATATTTGCATGTTTATCAATACATAAATGTCCACATTTCAATCTCATTCAATCTCAATCTAATTTCAAGACTCTTCTGGGAAGAAGTCAAGAGGATTTTATTGTCATTTCTTCCATACACAGTGGTTCACAGTACATGGTGAAAATGAGACATTTCTCCAGAACCCTGGTGTTGCACTAAACAACATAGAGCTACAACACACAACATAAAGCTACCCAACGTGCAAACATTGCAGGCAGACAACACAAGACAGTGTGGGACATTACACGTAACACAAGATAGCGGCGACCAGTAAACCTACTGTATACTCTGAATATACAGTACTGTGCAAAGAGTACTATAAAAGACTATTCTACTAGAGTATGCTGGTGGAGGTTTTTGCTCATTCAGCCATAAGTGTTAGTAAAGTCAGGTGCTGATGAAGGTGAGGTGATGAGGTCTGGGGTGCAGCCTGCTTTCACATTTATCCCCAAGGTTTTCAATAGGGTTGAGTTCCAAGATCTATAGCAGGTATCTCAAGATCTTCCATACACTGACAACCCATGTAAAGCATATCTTCATGAAGCTGGCTTTGTGCACAGGGATATTGTCCTGCTCGGAACAGGTCTTGGTCTCCTTGTTGAAGTGAAGGGAAAATGTATTGCTACTGCACCCAAAAAGCACATATGGCTGGGGAAAGTCCAGAGTCCCAATCCTATTTGTTCCTATAGTGTACTTGAACATGACCATCACAAGTTTGAGGACATTTCCTAGGTAAATTCACAGGTACACAACTTACCCAAAACTGTCATCTAAGCACAGATTTTATTCTTCAGCATTTTAAATTTGAAGGCGTGGACGCATTTTGGTTTCAGGAAACAGGAAAGTTACCTAGTTTACTTTATATGAAAAAATGCAAAAAAGCATGGGGTTATGACCATGTCAGTTTAGACAGCATGTACTGTAAATATATTCTAGGGTTGTTATTATTAATAAAACATCCCTTTGTTATGTTTTGTGTGTGCCATCCAGACCGAATGACTTCACATACCTAAATGTCAATTAAATGTAAATGACATATTTTTGGTCCACTTTCGTCTAGTAGTTCCCATTATGAGATTATAATAAACTAAGGTTATTAAACCTAAACCCATTTAAGATTTGAAGCCATTTGTACTCAATTCAAGCTTGAAACAGGCTTTTTTTTTATAAAGAAACTACATTTTGTGAATAAATTAGGAAACCTACCAGAAAATAGGATTCATGCTCTTCTGTTAAGTTTGATGTAATATAAGATTTACCCAAACAATTTGTACATTTTTAAGATATAGTATTTGTTTTTTTGTTTGTTTTTTTAGTGTAGATAAAATATGAATCTCTGGAAGTATTAAAAAAAAAGCCCCCTTGAATGTAGTCCAATCTAAATAGGGCTTGAAATGAAATTTAGGATGAACTTCAGCACCATTTAGGTTTGAAAAGCTGTACATGGTTATTGCAGAATAATTGCCGTTTTTATTTTAATATGGCCGAAACATTGGTTCACTTGCCTTTACACCGTTGTCCTTTTGAAGATTAGGCAAAGATTCACTGTTGTTCCAGATTTTCTGTTGGCATGAGGCGTAAATCTGTTCTGTTTTTTTTTCTGCATACTCAGCAGTACTAATAATATTTATACCATGACCCTCGCCTCATGCCTCTGCCTGTAACTTACTTACTATGACTTGCCAAGAGGATAAAGGAAGCACATGGATTTTCATTTGTGGGAAAACACAATGGGGTATTACCAAACGTCTTCTGTTGAAACCGATTCCAATCTGCTCAGTCTTTTTTTTGTTTTTGTTGAACGTTTGCTTTCAGCGTGGAAGCGTAATCATATCGTAGCTAGGGATATTTATATTTTCTAAGATTACAGCACAATCTGTCCACACATCAGGTCAGGTTTTGTATGCACAGGACTAGTTTCAGTTTCAAGTCAGGACATAAAAAAAACCCTAACCGATGCTGTTAGTGTTTTGTCTAGAAATGTTCGCTATGCAGGATATTAAAAACTTAAGCGAAGTTGAAGGACGATAGCAGAGTTGGGGTTTAATCAAATTTAGCAGTCGCTCTAATCACAGTTTATATGCCCTGATAGCTGCTGGCGCTTGCAGAGGAGATATTTTCTCAACCTGCACCATAAAAGAATAATAACACTTTTTTTTTTTTTTTTGGTATTCCAGAAATTTCTTTCTGGGGCTTCTCCATTGGATTATGGCCTGATCTATGTGCCGAGTCATTATGCTATTATGATTTTCATTCAGAAATGTATCTTAAAAACTTTTCCAAAGAGACAGTGCTTAATAACTCGAAGCGTTTCATGCAAATGTTTTCTAATTTTACATTTTTTTTTGTTTTCTCCTGCAGGAGGGGCGTATTATTTGATATCGCGAAGTTTAGGCCCCGAGTTTGGTGGATCCATTGGCCTGATTTTTGCATTTGCCAACGCTGTGGCAGTGGCTATGTACGTCGTTGGCTTTGCAGAGACTGTCGTTGAGCTCCTTCATGTAAGACAATGTTTTTTTTTTTTTTTTTTTTTTTTTTTTTTTTTTTTTTTTTTTTTTATTATGTATTTTTTAATGCTCTACTGTTTAAATGGCATGTATGAAGCTTATTTCCACCACATAAAAAAACACTAATTGTGATTTCTAGGAATTCTTCTTTTTTTTTTTCTCTCACAATTTAGATTTTTCTCGCAATTCTGAATTTATTTCTGCAAATTTTGAGTTCTTTATTAACAACCAAGCTTGAGCCACCACTTCTGCTTCCACATTATTGTTGCAATGCACCATGTACATGAAGCTAAGGCTTCAATGGATTGTTTTTCTCGTAATTCTGACTTTTTTACCCCCCCCCCCCCCCC
>MU537915.1:6094166-6196604 GCA_024362625.1 Silurus asotus | reverse complement strand
CCCCCGCCTCCTCGATCTTTTGATTGTAGCCTTTTTCATAAATTTGCTAATCACACTCTCCTATGGCTCATGATATTTCATACTCTCCACTGTTTGTGTTGTGGTTTTTATGATTTATATTCACACTCCTGGTGTCACTAAATGATTAAAAGTTCCTCTCAAGGTTTCTTCCTCATACCATCTAAGGTAGTTTTTCCGTGCCGCAGTCGGCCCAGGCTTGTGCATTGGGGATAAATACACATAGTTCACTTATTTTCATTTTAGTTCTATAATTTTTACACTCTGTAAAGCTGCTTTGAGATGATGTCCATTAAAAAAATCACTATAGAAATACATTTCAGTTGATTTGGAATATTACATTTTTAATGTGTAAAGCTTTCTGGCACTACAGAGGGAGTCATGCAACCCGATTGGCTAAAAAAAGGTCAGATTTGCGGGAACAAAGTTGGAATTGCGAGCGAAAAAAGTCAGAATGTGTAACATTTTTACATATTTAAAGCAGTAAAAGAGGGATTACCGATTGACCAGTCTGTTATTAATTAATCTAATCCTGTCACAGGCGTCTAATCTAATCATGCTCGATCAGATCAACGACATCCGAATTGTAGGAATCATCACTGTTATTATCCTCCTCGGAATCTCTGTGGCAGGAATGGAATGGGAGGCCAAGGTGCTGCATTTTATTATTTGTATTTATGATCCACTTATTACTCATTTTATGAATACAAATGCTTAACATTATGCACTTTTTTTGTTTTTGCTCCCAGGCTCAGATCTTCCTGCTGGTCATCTTAATCACTGCTATCTTCAACTACTTTATTGGTTCATTTATACCATTAGATTTTAAGAAAGAGCAAGGATTCTTCGGCTATGACTGTACGGCCGTGTCTTTTATACAACGTAGCTCTAAATAATTCAGAGAGTTTTTTTTCCCCTCTTGACACCTTATTTTATTGTCCTCTTTAGCCGGTATCCTGGTGGAGAATTTATTACCAGACTTTAGAGGAGAAACCTTCTTTTCAGTGTTTGCGATCTTCTTCCCTGCGGCTACTGGCATTCTGGCTGGTGCCAACATCTCAGGAGATCTTGCGGTGAGGCTGAAAAATGACTGTAGATAAAATAAGAGCTTTGGCTAAAGACCCAGCCATGTATTTGAATTATTTATGTCTGTTTTGTTCATTTAGGATCCTCAAATGGCAATCCCAAGGGGAACCCTTTTAGCCATACTTATCACCGGCATCGTGTATGTGGGTGTTGCTGTAAGCGCAGGTAAATGGCATTGAGATGAGCTTGTGTTCTACTGTTTCTACATATTTTAATAGGAAAAAAAAATTTCAATTTTATAAAAAAATATAAAAATAAATAAATGTAAAAGTTTTAAAAAATGTAATTACAAAATTAAAACCTTCAACGCAACACACATTTATTAATGATGTCCTTTCTGTAGACAGATATATAAAAATATAATTTTAATCACTAAACATTTGTTTTACTAATGCGTCAAGTTTTAAATCAAGCACCAAAATCCGTCATGAAGCACACATCCGGCAATTAAAACAGTCCGTGTAGAAACATGGCCAAAAATTCCTTTTGTTGTCTTAATAATTTACGTTTAATTTACTTTTTACAAGAATATTTTGTCCTCATGCTCTATGTTAAGTTTGGTTTCACCAATAATAAACATTTGAACAGTATTAATTTAAAATAGGTACATATAAAACAGATAAAAATGTGCGATTAAGTTGCGATTAATGCATGTTAACTCATGACAGCCTGCGATGCATCACGATTAAACACTATAATCAAAAAGATTATAAAAAGAAGAAGAAAAGATTAAATAAAACCAGACGTTCTTTTTCGGTTCTGTTTCTAGAAAGACGCAGCTCTACCTCTGCCATGTTAATCTGTATTCTATGTGACTCCCAGGACACGCCTCGGTCTCCGTAGTGTTGTGATACGTCATATTCACGTAGCAGCAGTGCTGCTGAGAGAACGCTTTTGAGAAACAGTTTAACGAGAAGAAATCAATTTACATGTCAAAATATTGGCCACGTTATAAATAATAAAAATATAGCACTTATACTAATAATTATATTATGTTATATTTTTATACTTTATTTATAATTTTTTTATATATACATATATAAATGCCTTATGTCAGTCTATTTTCTATTGTAATCTACAATTTCTGAAATGTTTGGATCTCTAGCATTTGCCATTGTTCTCTCTCGTCTCATCACGAGCATTGTTTATTTTCTTCACCAGGAGCCTGCATTGTGAGAGATGCCACTGGAATCCCTGCAAACGGCACTTTAATGCAAAATTGCACTGAAGCGGAATGCAGGTTTGGTTTTGACTTCTCCTCCTGCAAGCCTGTTAACCGAACAGAGTCGACCTGTAAGTATGGACTCCACAATAACTTTCAGGTAAGATTATGGCAAGTATTTATATATACTTATATATCTTATACAAAAGCTTTTGAAACAAAGTGAAAATAATACCCTGCTTTTTTCCTGTTAAAGATAATGAGCGTGGTGTCTGGTTTCGGCCCCCTCATCACAGCCGGGATTTTCTCTGCAACCCTTTCCTCTGCCTTGGCCTCTCTGGTCAGCGCCCCCAAAGTGTTCCAGGTGGGTGTCTAACATCCCTGCTGCTATACTCACATACTGTGAAAGATTTGATTCCTAATCTAAATAAATACAGCGCAATGAAAACAAAACTGTTCCCGTTTTTGCCGTGTAAAAGTCATCTTTTTGAAGTAAAGTCTGTTCGAGGACATTGTTGAACACTTCGAGATCTGCTTAACGTAATTTGCCTTAAACTTGACACAAAGTTGGCAAAATTCTAGAGATAAAATTTATCTGGCTGCAAAGGTCACATCAGCGGCAAGACAGGGACGGAAGTGTCCTTTTTTCGTAAACGCTGTGTTGCATCACAGCCTGACAGACTTGCCATCAGCACAGGATGTTCATCTGCTCAGTATCACAGTGTAACATCACGATGTAAAGTCCGTACTCCTGTGACTCGAAGCAGACACGAACATCAGTTAATATTCCAAAGCGACGCATTATCACATTTTGTGCAATAGGAAATCAACAAGTTTGTATTTGAGCTACATGTAGGAAAATGTAGGGATTTGTGAAAACCCATTGTTGTGAAAACTCAGTGATTTAGATTCTGACAGTAGTTTGATTGGTCGATTTTTCTCTGTCAGTGTTATACTTTTTTAATAGACTTTTCTAGATACAGATTTTCACTAGAAACAGAAATTAAAACTGTTCATTTTATGTCTAAGTCATGATGGAAATTTTAGAAGCAAAAAGTTTATCAAATATTCAGTTACTTTACACAGAATTTCTATAAATCTTTTTTTTTTTTTTTTTTCAAATTTCTATAAATCTTTTTTTTTTTTTTTCACAATTTCTTGAGTAAATATCTGTATTTCAAGTCACAGTATAATAAATAAATAAAAAATCCACTGGCATTTATCTGTTGACTCAAACTTTTTTGTTAAGCTTCTTGATGCATCAGTTTGTTTTCTGCATCGTTTTTTATTTCTTCACCTTTGAATAACACAATTTGATGCTTTTGTTATTTTTAGGCTTTATGCAAAGACAACATTTACCCTGGTATTGCTGGTTTTGGGAAAGGCTACGGCAAGAACAACGAACCCCTGCGTGGCTACTTCCTCACGTTCGGCATCGCCCTGGCATTCATCCTTATTGGTAAGCAGAGAATTGAGACTTGGGTTGCCCAAATATATAAAAATATCTTTTAAAACTGTCTCTTTTTGTTTCCAGCTGAGCTGAACATCATCGCACCAATCATTTCAAACTTCTTCCTGGCATCCTACGCCCTTATTAATTTCTCAGTGTTCCACGCTTCTTTGGCAAACTCTCCAGGTAAGGTTTATTAACATGCGTTATTAACATTTCTCCAATTTATCTTTCAGATCAATGTGAAGTATTGTGTGTGTGTGTGTGTGTGTGTGTGTGTGTGTGTGTGTGTGTGTGTGTGTGTGTATAATTTATTTATTTATTATGATGCAGGACTTCTGTATGTATTATTTGGTGTAATATCAGAAGAAGAATTAAATTAAATTAGAGCTATGAGGGATTTAGATTCTCAGAGATGCATTACAAGCCACATTAACAGTGATCTCCACTAATATTGTCACCTCTGGAAAAGAAAATGTGCAAATAAGGCTGTAAAAAGTCTTTGTACACAATAATGTTCTCCTCTACAAAACAAAAAAAACCAACAGAATTTTGTTGAATATCTGCGCCACGATTCACAGCTTCCTCTGTTTATATTTAACACGGTTGCCAGTATTGGTGAAGAACACTGCATAAAATAAAGTCAACAGGTGTTAACATTTTATTAATAAAGGTCTCAGGCTTTTTGCATATTTTGTTACTTCCTGTTATTTTAATTTCGGATGTAGCTGTACCGTGAAAATAATAAAAACAATATGATTTGCTCAGCTCCGAAACCCATATTTTATTTACAATAAAACATAAACATATCTAATGAATGTAATGTAAATGCATGTTTATGCAAAGTTTATTGGATTACAAAAAGTATGTCGTTTTTAAATTTCACGCACGAATATGAAATATTTTTGAACATTAATGTTTTTTCTTTCTGACCTTATATATTTATATCATCTTGCACACGTCAGAATTTCCGTAGTCCTGTCAACTGATATCTCTACCTCTATCTTTTATCATAAACTGAAACTGTGACAGTATTTTATCTCTGATTTATTATAATGACTGCTTTTTGCTGTAGAGTTTAAATAGCTTTAATGGTTACATACACAAGGTTATGATAGTAGGATACTATAATGTTTGTCAGCAAATGTTGTATTTGTGTTTTCAAGCACATTTTAAGTACACATTTATTCTTTGTGTAAAGAGGTTTGCTCTTCCTCCAATACCAAAGCTCTAGAAGACCACCAGGTATATATATCTTTAATCTAACTCTGACGTTTATGTATCCAGTTTCATGAACATAAAGGGTACAATTTATTGACACAGCATAAATGATAGAACTGTCTTTCCTTCAGTTTTTAATAAAATAAATTTTGTTAAGCAACCACATTGTACCCTTTATGTAATGTATCTTTGGGTAGCCTTATTGTGTAACAGTTGAGCTGTGTAATTGCTTGACCTTACTAAAAATCCAATTAGCCTAGCTCCTTGTCAAAGAAACCCATTTATTTATTGTAACCGCTCTCATATGTATTCTAACTGATGCTAACTCATTTTAATCCAAATCCGTATTCATGCTTATGCAAACTGTGGCACTGATACATTATACTGTCTGTTTGTTTGTAAAGTTAATAAAGAAATATAATGTGCCATTAAAAATGTTTTAGGACAGGAGGTTTTCAAGCCAGGTATAAATTTCTTCAATTTTATGCCCTCAATGTGCACCTTCTTTAATTAATCAATGCCCTCAAAAACAAACATCTTGCGTGTGGATGTTAATTGATTAGTCAACACACGTTTCAGTGCACGTGGAAACTCCTTCGAGGGGGAAGCTGTCTGAAATTGGTTTGACATGATGGAAGTACTTGAGCAGTTGAAAATTTTCATCACTGATGTTTAGTAACGGTGCACTGACGACCTGAAGACAATCTGGTCAACCAAATTGTTGTATTTTGTGCCGTAACTTTCCACAGAATCTACAGAAGAAATGCCAGAATATGTAACTGTACATAGTAATATATAGTCCGAGGTGGCAAAAGTACACACATCCTTCACTGAAGCAGAAGTACAGATACTCATGTTTTAAAAGACTCGAGTAAAACTTGATGTACTGACTACACTTATTCACTTAAATGCCTTTATATGTACTTAAGTATTAAAAGTGCTAAAATTTTATTACAGCTATAATTTTCCTATTATCATTTTTGTCCCAAGACTTTACACCAAGCAAACAAATTAAAAACGGAGAATGTGTTTAAACCTTAATAAATAAAAAGAAACATCGTTCTTGTAGATATACATGTATTTATTTATCATCACTGTATAGTTGATTACATATTTATACTGTCATACAGTTATATAGATATGCAGATGTCTAGTTTCCATGTATAAAGTTACAGATGCACAGATTGTGCAGTTATTTGGATATACAGATGTGTAGTTTTCATGAATATAGTTATAGATGCACAGATTGTGCAGTTATTTGGATAAACAGATGTGTAGTTTCAAGGTATATAGTTACAGATGCACAGATTGTGCAGTTATTTGGATGAACAGATGTGTAGTTTCAAGGTATATAGTTACAGATGCACAGATTGTGCAGTTATTTGGATATACAGATGTGTAGTTTCCATGTATATAGTTACAGATGCACAGACTGTGCAGTTATTTGGATATACAGATGTGTAGTTTCCATGTATATAGTTACAGATGCACAGATTGTGCAGTTATTTGGATATACAGATGTGTAGTTTCCATGTATATAGTTACAGCTGCACAGACTGTGCAGTTATTTGGATATACAGATGTGTAGTTTCCATGTATATAGTTACAGCTGCACAGACTGTGCAGTTATTTGAATATACAGATGTGTAGTTTCCATGTATATAGTTACAGATGCACAGATTGTGCAGTTATTTGGATATACAGATGTGTAGTTTCAAGGTATATAGTTACAGATGCACAGATTGTGCAGTTATTCGGATATACAGATGTGTAGTTTTCATGAATATAGTTACAGATGCACAGACTGTGCAGTTATTTGGATATACAGATGTGTAGTTTTCATGAATATAGTTACAGATGCACAGATTGTGCAGTTATTCGGATATACAGATGTGTAGTTTTCATGAATATAGTTACAGATGCACAGACTGTGCAGTTATTTGGATATACAGATGTGTAGTTTTCATGTATATAGTTACAGATGCACAGACTGTGCAGATATTTGGATATACAGATGTGTAGTTTTCATGAATATAGTTACAGATGCACAGATTGTGCAGATATTTGGATATACAGATGTGTAGTTTTCATGAATATAGTTACAGATGCACAGATTGTGCATTTATTTTGATATACAGATGTGTAGTTTTCATGAATATAGTTACAGATGCACAGACTGTGCAGATATTTGGATATACAGATGTGTAGTTTTCATGTATATAGTTACAGATGCACAGACTGTGCAGATATTTGGATATACAGATGTGTAGTTTTCATGAATATAGTTACAGATGCACAGATTGTGCATTTATTTTGATATACATTTTATACACGTATAAAATCGCATGGATATGATTGTGTGTACTGCACAATTCAAGTCATACGGATCATGGATTTTATTTGTGAATGGTGGTTATGGTGATCCCTGAAAACTACCACAGGATGAAAGATTCAGAGGTCCGCTGGGACACTCGGAACACTCAGGCATTATTAGACTGAACATGCTCGAGCACATTACACAGTAATAGTTGATTTATATGGAGGCCAGATGCATTTGCAAGTCAGTAAATGGTGACTTGTGTGTATGTTGGGCAGGGTGGAGGCCCAGCTTTAAGTACTACAACATGTGGGTGTCTCTGGCTGGAGCTGTGCTGTGCTGCGTAGTTATGTTCGTCATCAACTGGTGGGCTGCGCTCCTGACCAACGTCATCGTCTTATCCCTCTACATCTACGTCAACTACAAGAAGCCAGGTCAGTGTAACTAGTCATTTTCCTCCATTTGCTGAAGAAGCAGTGTACTGAATCCTGTGCATTAATTTGACTTTTTTTTTCTTTCCCCCCTTCCCAAATTCTGAACAAAAAATGTGAGATTTTACAAGAAGAGCATCATTTTTATTACCTGAAAAGAAGCATTTTTTTTTATTTCAAATGTGCATAAGCACAGTTTTTTTTCCTTTTAAACTACACATTGATGCGCAAGGCTCCTTTTTTCTCTGCTAATACGGGTGTCATTGTGATCTGCTGCATCTCAATGCAGCACCACAGCACTTTCTCTCTCTCTCGCTCTCTCACACACACACACACACACACACACACACACACACACACACACACACACACACACACTGCAGTGGAGTTGATGTGCTATTTTTGGTTGTAGATGCAGTCTGAGGAAGGAGAGAATTTGATTGTAGGCATTGCATTTTTATAATCTTCTTCAGGATGTATAAATAAAAAAAAAAGGCTACAAAAAATAGGGTAAAAAAATTAATGAATATTTACATAAGTTAATGAATGGATAGAAATACAAATAAATTCAGTCACCTTCCACTTTATTAGGAACACTTGATTATTCATGCAGTTATTCAATCAGCAGCAGTGCAATGCCAAGAGCTTTAGTTATTTTTTTTATGTATATCAAAACATCTCGTTGGCTCTGAACAATTAAATCAAAGTTCTCACTTAGCAAAAAGGTGTTATAATAAGGTGTGTATAATATGTACATATTATACACACACAAACAGGCTTCAGTAATGGAGATGCACATCCCTAATATATATATATATATATTAGGGATGTGCATCTCCATTACTGAAGCCTGTTTGTGTGTGTATAATATGTACATATTATACACACCTTATTATAACACCTTTTTGCTAAGTGAGAACTTTGATTTAATTGTTCAGAGCCAACGAGAACGATATAACACTCAACTTCTGACTCCACACACACACACACACACACACACACACACACACACACACACACACACACACTGCAGTGGAGTTGATGTGCTATTTTTGGTTGTAGATGCAGTCTGAGGAAGGAGAGAATTTGATTGTAGGCATTGCATTTTTATAATCTTCTTCAGGATGTATAAATAAAAAAAAAAGGCTACAAAAAATAGGGTAAAAAAATTAATGAATATTTACAATAAGTAATGAATGGATAGAAATACAAATAAATTCAGTCACCTTCCACTTTATTAGGAACACTTGATTATTCATGCAGTTAATCAATCAGCAGCAGTGCAATGCCAAGAGCTTTAGTTATTTTTTTTATGTATATCAAAACATATATATATATATATATATATTAGGGATGTGCATCTCTATTACTGAAGCCTGTTTGTGTGTGTATAATATGTACATATTATACACACCTTATTATAACACCTTTTTGCTAAGTGAGAACTTTGATTTAATTGTTCAGAGCCAACGAGAACGATATAACACTCAACTTCTGACTCTTCATGACAAAATAAATGGGTCTTTTTAAAGTCGATGCTGAGCGCACGAACCGATTAAACCAAGAACATCTAACCCAACGAAAGCAATAGCGAATAGCTGAGCGTGTGTGATGCATCATTAGGCATTTGCGTGTGTGTGGCGTCATCGAGGCTGAAAGTGTACACGATTATAATTGGTTTGGTCGCCTGTAAAGCCCATTATCTGTAATTGCAGTTTGAATTTCGACTGACTGACTGACATTGGATCTGACACGTTTTTCAAGCAAAAATGTTCAGACTTGAGTTTGACCAAAAAACTATTATGGAATTATGGTTATAGTTTGGACACCTGACTGTTCCAGCCACTGTTACCACAAAATCTGAGGCACACAATTGTATAGGATTGCTGAAATGTTTGTATCAATTGTATCTAAAGAAACCCAAACCTATTTCAGCACGACGATGCCCCATGGTTATAAATAGGTTGGAGTAGAAGGTGAGGTGGTAGCTCATTGTACACTGGATTGAAAGTTCAAATCCGAGTACCACAAGGCTGCCACTGCCGGGACCTCAAACAAGGCCTTTAATCCTCAACTGCTCAGGTTTAAGCCACTCTGAATAAAAGCGTCTGCTAAGTGTTATAAAATGTTAATGTTAATCTTGAGTGGTCTGCTATAGCGTACTGATCTCAACCCTATTGAACAGCTTTGGGATGAATTGGAATGCCGACTTCCATCTTTTGGGAGCATCTGTTATTATAACAGTAAATAGGAACTAAATGTGAACTGAAAAACCACAGGAATCATATCTTTAGGTATCCACACATCCCATATAGTGTATGATAGAATCATGAGTGTAGTTACTTCCTGTAAAGGTCATAAGAAACCGGAGAGGCAGAATTCTGAGGAATTATAATATTATATAATAGTATTTACTCAATGTAGCTATAATAAATATGAATATAAGATTGCCAGTTTAAGCCATGAATCATGTCTGCTAGTTACACAAAACATTTCCGTAGTGATCCTTAGTCTCGTTTTAGCTGTTATTCTCCAAAGCGTACAATCCAATGCCGAAAAAATCTTCTTGTAATAGAGATAAACAATTTAACGCCACAGACTTTTTCAAGGTAATCTTCTACATTCCTAGTGTTTCTATGGTGAGGGAACAGTCTGGGCTGTTTGTTTTATTATTTTTTATAACACTTGATGTGTGGGAGATGCCCACGCTTTGTAGAGTTGCTCTGCCTGGTGCAGATGATCATAGGAGGAAGGACAGGAGTTTGGCGCCTGCCCTGTACCACTTGCTGTGGCGGTGTGAGGGTCACCTGTCCTCTGGGTCACCAGCATGCTGAGGCCACAGATGCTCAGAAGTACCATGCGGCGCACACGTGTGTGTGTGTGTGTGTGCGTGCGTTTGTGTTTGTGTGTGCGCACGTGCGGTTGCCAAGTGCGTGCGTGTACGTGTGGTCTGGCGCAGTGGAAAAGGTCACTAATGCGAAAGTCCACCAGCACACACACATAAACACACACATACACACACTTCTCTGTAAGAAAATGGAAGAACAGGTGTCTTGCTGTCAAACAGGCCCAAACATTCAATGTGTTCCATTTGCAGATGTGAACTGGGGCTCTTCTACCCAGGCGCTGACCTACCACCAGGCGCTCACGCACAGCCTGCAGCTCTGCGGCGTCGCCGACCACATCAAAACCTTCAGGTACAAACATTTTGTCGTTTCGACGTCCTTATAAACGATTCCTAAAAAAAACCCAATGTGTATGATGTAATTTTCTGCTTGATTGAATTCACTATTCCAGGAGTTTGTGAAGGTTCATTTCCCTGCTTGTTGCCTGATTAGGTTTTAACGATCGCAGGTTGCCCGCACATGTGCAGAGCTTCTTAGTGTTTGCAGGTGTGTAGTCAAGCTGGGCTCGCTTTGTAGATTGTTGATTCTGGGTCTAGTATTTATTTATTTATTTTTTATCAAAGTCTGCAGCCATCCTGTCTGCTCGCTGTGTTGGTCACTATTTATAGCTTGAACTTTTTAATGACTTCCAGTGCAGAGATTTTATACTGGTGCTACTGGTATATGAAAGGCCATTCAGAAACGTTTTCTTTTTTGCTTTAAAAGCCACAACGTGCCCCGTGTTTCAGGTTCTCTAAATTTATACACAAATATAGGAAGGCTAAAGAGAATTCTGACAGTCATATTCCCATGGGAGCGATAAATAAGGGGGGCCTCTTGGGTTATCAGTGAAATCTTGAGCACTGTGGTAAAGCTATTAGAGGCCTAACATTCAGTTAAATGTAGGGGGGACTCCAAATAGTCTACAATTCGATGCTTGGGGGTCTGGCTCTTGATTTGCCTATATATGAAATGCAAATCCTGTCTGCAGTTATGATATTTTTGTATGTTTATTGATCCAGAATGTGTTTATATATTTTCTTCTATATCTCCGTGAGATGTTCTGGTTATACTTTCAGTCAACTATATGCAAGACTTGACTATTCTGACTCGATTATGTCAATCCTTAGACCCTAATTAATAGTTGTGTTTATTAGGCTTAATCTGATTAAAGAATTGGTGCTTAATTTTTGCCTGACTGTTAGTTGACCACAGTTTATTTCTAAACGTGTGATAAGCATCTGTATGTGAGAACCGCATGTGGTTTATCTTTATTAAACCACACAGGTAAGGAGTACATTTGTTTATGTATATGTACACATGGGCAGGAGATTGGCACATCTAACAGGTGATAGAGTTCTGTCTAACATTTCAAATGTGGTGAGTGTTAAGGCCATAGCATGTGATTTACATCATACTCATTCTCAGCAGTTCTCATAGATGGCGGGAAGTTCAACCTCAAAGCGAGACCACATTCTAAGCAGGATCGAGATGTTTCATCTGGCTCATACCTGGATGTTTGTATTCTCTAAGGAAACAACTGAACTGGGAAAAGGAAAATGCCTTCCTCAAAATATCCCACTTCATAAACCTCATAAATAACAAAAAAAAACGATAAACCAATATTTTATTCTCAATAGAATATAGAAAACGTATCAAATGCTGAAACAGTGGAAAAATAAGTTGATTAGCCTGTAACACGTCTCAAAATGTGGACAGGGCCATGTTTACCAATGGGAAGCATTCACTCTAACAACAGTCCATATATATAATATTTCTGGGAACTGGAGACCAGTTGCTGGAGCCTTGGAAGAGGAATGGTGTCCCATTTTATTAAAGGATTCCAGCTGTTCATCAGTCCTGGGTGTTCTTTATTGCTGTCCTATTTTTTTGGAATTGGGGTTGTATTGGGGTTCCATTCATACTTAGTGATGTCTTTTGTTAAGTTGGAATACTTTACGAATATCATTAAGCAATAGACTACTCATTTTAAACAGGGTTCTCTGATTATATTCAACCAGGAATTAGATGTTGGATTAAATTAGAGCTGTGCTGTAAAGGCATGTGTGAGGCTGCTCCCTTTAGTTCTCCTGTAGATGAACAATTATGTTGAATGTACAGTTTAGATCAAGTATCATAGGACTCTTTATAATACGGCCCAATAATCAAACTACTCCCTATATGCTCTTAGAGTAACCCGATTACATTTTCCCCAAGATGATCTTTTAACACACATGAAACCTATTTTCTGCCGGAGGTAGTCACCTTCACTCATCAGGTCCTGAAGTCTGCCTCATACATGCATTTCTTCTTATTCAATTTTGTGTTCGGGCACATTTTGGTGGATTATTACAGAATGACCGTAATCTCATTAACATTGAGGCAGTGATCAGCTAGCCGACGCCGTCAGAGCTGAAATAGAGGAAACTTTAACCAGCATGTGGCCTGTTATTGTTCCCAAGGCAATAAGACTGTAGAGGATTAGGACTCTATAATCAAACCAGTTATAATCAAACTAAAGTAGCCTTTGCTTATCCATAATCCCTTCTTGTTACAGTATGTCCTTTTGAAGTGCATTAATCTGAATTTCTCAAATTCTATTCCTGACCTATGATCTTTGGAGGTCATGTGGAGGTCAAAATGGTCTAACTGTTACGCACATAGTGTAGTGCTGGAACTGTTATTGTAATGGTTATGGTTATTATAATACTGTCAAATAATTATTTTTTTCACCATGAGCTTTGCATGTTTTGATGTAGTATTGGGCCCATTCATGGGGCATTTTCCAGCACATATTTTCCCAGTTTTTTTGGTTATTACGCCTTAATAGATATGGTGCCACAATCAGGATGAAGTGGCTCCAATGGATATTATCCAAATAATCACATTAGTTACATGTTCACACTGGGTGACAGATATTAGCCACTGGATTTTTATTTTAAATAACACAGTAAAATGAAAGTAAAATAAGAAATTCTAATAAGATATACATACACATATTAATTAAAATGGAATAAAATTTGCAGCAGCAGTGAAACAGATGGCAGAAAAGTAAGACTACAAGGATTTTTGTGCCACACTTATATAATTTATAACTTATGAGCTTTAATAATATATAGTAATACAAGCTATTGCACATGTAACAATTATTATTATTTAATCTTCTATATCTATATTGTGGAGCAGCTGTTAATGTTAGAAGATCTACAGAAAGGGAAATTTAAGCCATATCAGAGATGCATTTGTTTGTTGACACTTACATTTCTGTTTTAAGGACCATGTCAAATTTCATACGATATCCATCAAATATGTTCCTCTATTCATGCCAAACTTGCTGTGCCTTTTTTTTTTTACTTCATCAGGCCACTCGAGAACGTTGTAGTGAAAGTGGTCAGAAAACGATTAGGCTGATTAAGTGCTTGATGCGTGGTTCCATGCTGTGAGGGTTGTCTGACATTTGGTGTTTAATTACCACTAAATTGGTGAGGAAGTCATAAGGAAATCACGCCGACTCTCAGGCAACAACAGAAAAGTATCCACCCTTATCAGTTTCAATTCTGCCGAGGCCACAGCTACCACTGGCCAGGATTCCAAAGAAGCAGTAATCAAACTTGGACTGTCTTTGACATGATATCCATGAGAGGTAGGAAATCGTTAATGAAGGCCATGGACCAAATTTGATAGGCAGCAATCATACTCGGTGTTGTCAGTTCTCACATTCAAACAAGATAAATGGTTTATTTTGACACACAGCAGTTTTTAGATTCATTAGCAAAAAAATGCACAAAATTAATGACCTTATTTGAGCAGCTGAAAGGCATGGATCAATAGCAGATGCTAATTAGGATCCCAAAGGACTGGCGCTTGTGATTATAATTGCTTTATTGGTTTGGATGTTTGTAGCATTGCCTCGTCATTGGTGAAGAAGTTGCATTTACAGTACACAAGCTGTAAGGCTTTCAAATGAGAAATCCACAAGCAGGGTCTCATGAACGTTCACATGTTTTGATTTCCCAGGCCGCAGTGTTTGGTGATGACCGGAGCCCCCAACTCTCGGCCTGCTCTCCTCCATCTGGTTCATGCCTTCACCAAGAACGTTGGCTTGTTGATGTGTGGCCATGTGCGCACCGTAAGTTCCTGAACTTCCCTTCCTGAGAATTTTCATTGAACATGCTGGACCAAAGGTGTGCTCAATACCAAGTTGCGTGCAAGTTACAAGTTTTCCGATGATAAATGTTCAGCTATTTATGTAAATTTTAAATATGAAATGTTCCACACAGTAGTTGTTTGTTTGTACATTTATAATAGCCCTACAAGGATCAATAAAGTTTCCATTATCCCAGTGCTGGGAACAGGAATGATGCAAGAGTTAGACCTGAAAAGCACTTTACAGCCATTCTCTTGCCAGAGCCTGTAGACCACAGTAATCAAAAACACAGTTTCCCCCCACAGCTGGACCCAAAAGAACATGGCACCCTTGCGCTGGCTCGCATCACTCAATCTTCCATTACTAAACCAAACACTGGGCAAGCTGTCCATTTTCCTGGCACTTATTACAGACAAATCGGACTCAGTCAGTCATAAATGTACCGCTGCATTTATTATTCTGCCCATTTCATGTCATGGGAGCCATTTATAAAAAATAAGAGTCCTAGTTGGTGTTTGGTGATTACCACAGCAAAAAGCCTTGTGGTTTGTGGCGCAATCATGTCATTTCAGTGAGCCGTTCTTTCTGTTCTTGCCATCAGAGTTCTCGGAGACCCAATTTTAAGGAGCTGAACAATGACACGTTGCGGTACCAGCGCTGGCTTCTCAACAACACCAAAGCTTTTTACACCCCTGTCATAGCAGAGGACCTCCGGCTGGGCACCCAGTACCTCCTGCAGGTGCGAGTTTGTCTGACAGAGATGCTTATCCACTCATATAAATAAAAAAACTGCTTTTCAGTTCTTATTTTCAGTTTGTTGTTATTGTGTGTGTGTGTGTGTGTGTTAGTCTGTGTTGTGGTGCTAAGATCTATTTGGTTCTAAGGTAACATGACTCTGTTTGTTAGGCTGCTGGACTGGGGAGACTGAGACCCAACACACTGGTGCTTGGCTTCAAGAACGACTGGCAGAATGCTGATATGAAGGATACAGAGACGTACATCAATATGCTACAGTGAGCCAACAGTTTGTTAAATTTGCTGCATACACTGTATATACTGTTTAATCTCTATCTCTTTCTATCAAACAAAATCCTGATCCCTCTTAAATCCATGTCCATGCTGTAACATGTCCTTCACCATAACCTGCTTCATCTTGTTCGTTTTGCGCATGCAGCCGCAATGTTTCTGCTAATTGTTCCGACCTGGTGGATAAATACAGTTCTAATGTAAACTGGTGGTTAAATTGATTTGGTTGCTGCCTGACTTCCTCCCACAAGACAAGAACGACCTAACAATCGCTTTTCTGTGTCTTTTAGCGATGCGTTTGACTTCCAGTATGGAGTTGTCATTCTCAGACTGAGGGAAGGGCTGGATATTTCCCATATTCAAGGCCAAGGTACAGTGCAGATCATATCTTCTGTTGTTATGCTTAGTGCTAGAGATAGTTTGATAGAGAACTAACTAGAGAGAGGGTTAGCTAGAGGTATAGAGGGAGGGATGGATGGAGGGAGGGATGGATGAATAGATGAACAGATGGATGGATACCTAGATTGGCATTATGTTAGATGGATGGATAGTTGGATAGAACTTTGTCATTGCATAGTGCAGGTACACAGCAAGGAAATGCAGTTTAGTTTTCGCAAACTAACAAGTGCAGATAAATGAATACCGTCCTAATTATGCAAAATGTAATTAAAATCTACATACAGGGTTTTAGCCCATTTTAATTTATAGATTTTCATCGAAAAAAAAAACAAAACACTGCATTTACACTGCTTTTCATAACCACTAGCACACGTCCTGCTCGAATGATAAAGCCATGTGTTGTGTGTAAATTTCAAGCGCTGCGTAATCCAATGCGACTGTAAAGACAGCCGGCTTTTGTTTAGGTGAACGAAAGTGAGATTGTAATGAGGCGTGTTTTTTTTTTGTTGTTTTTTTGTTTTTTTTTGTTTTTTAATTACACAACAATCTGTTAACCGTTTCCACCGAAATTCCTAACGTGATTAGTTGGACTGCATGAAAACATACAACACACGACTCACTGAGACTTTGATCATGCCTTTGTGCCTAAAGACGATACCTCGGGAATGAAGGACGTGGTGGTGTCCATCGACATGAGCAAAGACTCTGATGGCGACTCGTCCAAGTTTTCATCTAAGACCACCAGCGTTCAGAACAGTCCTGCTGTCCAGAAAGGTCAGTGCTGTCTACGTTTTTTGTAGGGGATTTCTCCACATAAAATTCCTTTGTATTAATGAATTATAAAGTTATACATTTCCTTGAATTCAAATGTCTGTTATAAACACTTCGTAAACAATTAATAACCCTTTCTTCCTGCTCAAGGGCTTTTTTCAGTTGCTAAGATTTTTTTTGTACACTAAAGCTTAAGCTTTTCACAGAGGAAGTGGTGTGCCCCAGACCCCTGTGATCTTGACTGTCCATCTGGGACCATGTGTTCCTGTTACATACATATACACACATGCAAACAAACACATACACAAACACACACACACACACACATCTCCCACAGCTGGGTGACAAACAAACCGGTAACTCATTCCCACAAACTGGAAGGATGGGAAAAACAGTGGAACCACAGTATTTCTGTAGGATGTCACGAGAAGTCTCATCTAAGCTTAGAAACATAATAAATCCCCAGATTTCGTCATAGTTGTATGGGATGGAACCCCAAGCAGGGGTCAAGGGGAAGAATGGGGGGATGGGGAGGGGTGGCTGCCATTTCTCATAAGTCAATCGAATGCTTGAATGGGCACCATGTAAAAATGTGGCCCAGCTGATTACACGTTTGACAGTGCGGCTGTCTCTCTCAGGGCTTCAGAGACGAGGCGGATTTTAATGGTTAAGCAGCCGGGTGTGTGTGTGTGTGTGTGTGTGTGTGTGTGTGTGTGTGTGTGTGTGTGTGTGTGTGTAAATCCAGATATAAAGTGCCCCATTATTTTATTTCGACTGAAGAAGAAACAGCAGCTCAAGATAACAGAAGGGGGGAAATGTGATGCAGAGGCATGTGGTGACGTCACGACAGGCTGTAGACAGGCTTGCTTTTGGTCTCCTCCGATTCAAAAAGGGGAAACAAAAAAAACAAAAAACATGCACACTGTCACACACTGCACAGTATTGAAGTCAAATGCAACATGCAAAATATATATATATATAATATACACACACACTCCTCCACATACTTCTTTTTGTTTCTTTTCCCCCACCACTTCTCTTTTTTTTTACACCCTCCTTTATTCCCCTTTTATACAACTCAAATTCTCTCTTCATCCCACTGTTATTCATTCATTCTTTCTCTCTCCACTTTTCTTTCTGCCATTTTTCTTATCCACTTTTTTTCTTCTTCGTTCGTTCCTTCCTTCTTTATCAGCTTTCCTTCTTTCTTTCCTTGTCCTCTTTTTTCTTTTTTTTTCTCATCAACTCTCCTTCCTTGTCCACTTTCACAAGAGTCAAATCTGGAAAAGAGGGTGTGTGTGTGTGTGTGTGTGTGGAAGTGAGCTTGTGTAGATTGTTCTCCGGCGATCATCATGCACAAGTTGCTGAATAGTTTTTCAGGGTTAAGCTCATTAAATGCTCGTTGCAGCCTCGTCATACGTCAAACTTTCACGCAAAATTTCACGTTTGCTTTTTTGCTCCGCTGTCCATGAATAGAATAGCACCAGATACCACCTCGTAATCTTCAAGAAACCAGAGGTGAAAAGTACAGGGTTTGTTCATGTGTAGACTTGTGTTTGTTTTGTATTCTGTTTCCAACATTTATTCCTCAGAATTTCCTCCTGAGAACGAGAGAATTCGGCGTGTAATTATCAGATAGTCTCGCAGACATGCTTCAATTTTTCTCTCGTGTGTGTGTGTGTGTGTGTGTGTGTGTGTGTGTGTGTGTGTGTGTGTGTGTGTTTTCATGACGGACCTGTTGCCTATGTGTGTAAAAACGATGTACATGGTGTTCATGTGACTTTTTCGCTCTCTTCACTTACTGAGACGTCTATTTCTGATGCAATGTTTATAGAACAGACGTCTCATTGTAGCTCACTGTTTGACGCATGTGTTTCCCATCACGACAGCAGCGAATATTAAACCTCCTCTTTTTTTTCTCCCCCCCCCATCCCCTTTTTTTTTTTTTTGCTTTTTATCCAGAAGATGATGAGGACGGCAAAGCTCCTACACAGCCCCTGTTGAAAAAAGGCAGGCAGTGCATCTTGGGTTTTGTTCAATCATTCTTTCGTTTTCTGCCTATTGCTTCTAGTGTCTTCTGCCTGTCAGATAAGAATAACTTTCTTTTCTTCAGCCTTCATGTTGTCTCTCCTCTTCCTCCTCCTCCTGCTGGCTTCTATTCCTGTATAGCACCATGCACTCCATCATAGATGGACAACCTGTCTGTGTTTGTTTGTGTGTGTGTGTGTGTGTGTGTGTGTGCTCTAATGAAGTCGTTCCTTCTCTCCCGGATTCCTTCTGCTGCATCTTGCTGCTAAATCTGCTTCCGATAAAACTCCTTTACAGTACATGTATGTGCTGTGACTGATAGCAGAATGCGCTGCTTTTTCTTTTTTTCTTTTTCTTTAACTGGAGATCAGCGTAGTGTTTGCTTGGAGGTGTGTAACTGGGCTTTCTTCTGGGACTTCTGGGACTCGAAATAATAAAAAAATCCTACATTTTCCTCGTTTCTATCTTGATCTGCATCAGCCTGCAGTCACATTTAATATAGAAGAGCTTGTAGTCTTGCTTCCTTACTGCTTGAGCGTGCCGCTAAAGTATTATTATTTTTAATTTTTTAGATAAAGCGAGTCCTACGACGCCCCTGAATGTGGCTGATCAGAAGCTGCTGGAGGCCAGTCAGCAGTTCCAGAAGAAGCAGGGGAAAGGAACGGTGGACGTCTGGTGGCTGTTTGATGATGGCGGTGCGTCGCGGCGTCGTTACTCGACCCTTTGCTGCCCCTGGAGATCCACTGAATTAAAACCGTCCTCCTTTTGCCTCCGCAGGTCTCACGCTGCTCATCCCGTACCTCCTCACCAACAAGAAGAAGTGGAAGGATTGTAAGATACGAGTGTTTATCGGGGGCAAGATCAACAGGATCGATCATGATCGCAGATCGTTAGTATCTTATTGTTTTTTTTTTTTTTGTGTTACTCATTTATTTGTAAGCCAATACAAAGCAAGTGGAGATTTGGGCTCATTCAGTCACACGGGTGTTAAAGTCTGGTACTGATGTAGGTGAGGTGAGGAGTCCTGGGGTGCAGTCAGTGTTCTGTAGGGTTGAGGTCAGAGCTCTCTCATTTATGACTTTATAATAATTAAATATAACAAATTACTTTATGTGTAACTAATGCACTTATATCTTCAAAGTTCAAGTTCAGTGAAACAGTCCAATTAGAAAATGTCTGATTTATTGTATAATAAAGTTGAAGGCCTAATACGGCTATTCCGTGGCCTATATATATAATATATTCTGTTGTTTCCTCCCCTCATCCTGATAGGATTATTTTGTTCACCACATTGGCCAACCTGCTCAGGGCAGACTAATGGTCTTCCAGCCTGAGCCTGAACTGAGCTACACTATTATGCTGTTTTCTCTTTGGATAAAAGCTGTTTACACACAGCATGTCTGCACTAGATTTCTCACTCTCGCTCCCATTTCTGAAGCGGGCTCTAAACCCACGTGCCGGCTTTGTCCAACGCAAATGTTTCCCATTGTCCTCTGCAGCTGCTTGCCGCTCCTTTGTTTGCTATATTTAGCGACGTGCAGGCGCTCGCTGCTTTCACAGTGTGCCGCGGGAAGCGTTTAGGCCGCTCGCTTCCAACCAACCGTGTCTATAAAACTGAAATTCTCTGTTTGTTGTTTTATATATATTTTAAGATACTGGTAAGCAATTAATGCTGGGAAATAGGTTGGAAATCATGACTTAGTGGATCTCAGGCAGCACATTTGAACAATTTCATTGTAGGAACGTCCATTTCGGTTTTGCATTTTGCATATTATTTATCGCCCTGGATAGACTGAGATCAGATTTAGTTTGAGAACTGAGCCACCATTTCTTAAAAAAATGACACCTGCTATAAGATCTCTGCTTATTATTACTTATATCAGGGCTTTCAGACTCATATTACTTTATCCAGCTGCTTTTCTTGTTGTCCAGAGGAAATTGCTCTCCAGGGAAAGTTCTCCAGCTGATCTCACTCAAGGCTTCAGATATTTTTTTGAACCAATTTTGATTTCAAATCAACAGCCAGCCACGACATTTAGTGTTTAAAAGTTTAAGCATTATATTTACGTCCGAATCGAAGTTTGTAACATGCTTTTGTGTTTTGCTTTGTTTAGCATGGCCACGCTGCTCAGCAAGTTCAGGATAGATTTCTCTGATATCACAGTCCTTGGAGACATCAACACAAAACCCAAGACTGAGAGGTAGGACCACAGCTTCCTGTCCTGTTCACCACGCTGCACTCTCATTTCTAATTATGCACATGTACTTGGAGATCCTCATGACTCAACCCTCCATTTGGACAGAGAGGTGTAGCTGTTACTCGGCTCTCTGGTACTCTGCCTCTTCTGAGTAGCACTGAATTCATATGAATTTAAAATGTAAGGTTATTACCCCATACCCCACCTCTCTGATGCACCTGCTTTGAACTTGTTTATCTGCCCTTAATAAGGGTTCTTGCAGTGTGTGTTAAGACAGTTCCTGTCGACTTCCTCCGGCCGGTTGCAGTTCAACTTAAGTTCATAGGGAACTACTGGTGTGTTTCTTTGGTGTGGTTCCATGGGGTTGTGCCCCATCATTCTGGCTGAACACGGCATCATGGAATGTAGAAGCGTTTGCTATTTGGGATTTATGTCCGTCCAGGACACAACACAAAGACCCAGTCTGGTGAAGGATTTTATTAAATTATTTTTGTGCAAATAAATAAATTGGATAAAAATACATAAAACCTAATCGTAAGGTAACTGATGAACAAATCACTCTTTGGATGTCCAGCTGTAAATTCTGCATAAGAAAAATCCAAATGAGACAAAAAATCCTGGTGTGTGTGTGTGTGTGTGTGTGTGTGCTTTACATGTCTAAAGGGCAGTTGTAGTTCAGTGGTTAAGGCTTTTAAGGTTGGGGTCTCAGTACCAAAGCTGCTATTATTGGGCCCTTGAGCACGGCCCTTATGCCAGTCTGCTCCAGGGGCAACATACCATAGCTGACCATGTGCTTTCTCTCCCCTTTGTGTTGTTTTCAGCCAAAACTTCAACTTTTCGAAAACGTTCTCCAAAGTAAATTTAAACAGAATTTTGAATTTCACCACAGCGTTCCAGAGAGCCGGAAAGTAACGAATCGGCAGGCGGAAATGACGCGTGTCGAGGCGTCTTACATTTTGCTTGTGCGCATTATAGGGGACGTAAAGGTTTTCAGATGTTTCTGTGTGGATGAGCAACTTTTGGGAAACTATTGATAGTAAAAGTGAAGACGTGGAACTTTTTTAAAACAAAAAGGCCGTTTTTATGTTGATCAGGTTCGGTGTAGATGAAGCCTCAGTGGTTAAGGTGCTGGGTTACTGATCGGAAGGTCGGTCGAGCAAAGCCCTTAACCCTCTGTGCTCCAGGGGTGCTGTGGGGATCATGGCTGACTCTGTGCTCTGACCCCAGCTTTCTAACATCGCTGGGAAATGCGAAGAAAGAATTTAACTGTGCTGTAAAAAAGTGCATATGATGCGTATAAAAGACCTTTAACACTGGAAGGTTTTGTTATTGAGAAGCACCTTTCCTCTAAATGCTCCTCAGACCGAATACCTGTTCAGATATTGTTCATTTTCTTGTTACCATAACTGAGAATTCAGCCTTTAATTGAGTTATAACTCAATGATGGAGTGTACATGATAAAATATGCAGATATGATAATAATAATTAATATCATTCATTAACAGTCACCACTCAGTATCAGTTCTCTATCATTTCTGATATATTTTTTTTCAAACACGTGAACGAAAAACATTGTGCTTGTGTATTTCTCAGGGTGGATGAGTTTTCTCAGATGATCGAGCCCTATAAGCTGAGAGAAGACGACATGGAGCAGGAGGCAGCGGAGAAGCTGAAAGCCGACGAGCCCTGGAGAATCACGGATAACGAGCTGGAGCTTTACAAGGCCAAGGTAGGGGACGATTACACAACCTTCATGCGGCACACACGCTGGAACACGCATGTGTCCTTCTTATTCATGCTCTACACACATCTTAATTCTGATAATGAATTGCCAGTTTTTCCACAAAGTCGAATCGGTGTGATATTCCGGATTCTACAGAACATCTGCTTCATACAATAATCTAAAAAACTCCTATACTCTTCAATCAGGCTTCAACAAACTACAGCCCCGACTGGTCCTCTGAACAATTCATTTTAAACTAGTTTTACTAGTATCATATCTGTTCAATATAGCGTTCCATTGGTGCTACTGCATGCGAGCAATCGAGAAAAGTCAGAGACAACAAAATGGTCAAATGTTTCAGAAAGCGGGGAATCAAAAGTGGACACGTGATTCTTTATTTATTTATTTTTGACGCAAAAATATGACTCATCTGAAGACTTATTTAAACTATTCAAAGAAAACAATCTGCACAATCCTGCTGGTCTCTCCTGCGCAATAATCCTGCTGGTCTCTCCTGCGCAAAAATCCTGCTGGTCTCTCCGGTGCAATAATCCTGCTGGTCTCTCTGTGCAATAATCCTGCTGATCTCTCCTGCGCCATAATCCTGCTGGTCTCTCCTGCGCCATAATCCTGCTGGTCGCTCGGTGCAATAATCCTGCTGGTCTCTCTGTGCAATAATCCATGCTCCCGCATCTAATGTTTTTGTTTCAGTTCCTTTTGCTGGTCCAAATATCATTCACTGTATCACAACTACAAATGAGACCAACATGCAACAGCAAATTAGCTTTCTGTTATTTATTCATTTATTATTTATTATAAGGGTCCCTGGTGGTCTAGTGGTTAGGATGCGGTGCTCTCACTGCTGCGGCCCGGGTCCGATCTCCGGTCAGGAAACCAACCCCAGCCACTCTCAGTGTCGCTCCCAAGCCCGGGTTAAATGGGGAGGGCTGCGTTAGGAAGGGCATCCAGTGTAAAAACATGTGCCAAATCAAACATGTGGATGATCCGCTGTAGCGACCCCTAATGGGAGAAGCCGAAAGAAAGTTTATTCAGCTATGGAGAAGTGCAAGGAACCTGCCTTGAAGGAAGAAAAAAAAATAAAAAAAATATATAGGGCTCGGTTAAGGGCGGTTCCTAACAACGTACGTGTGTGTGTTTGATTCCATGATATCAGCCTTAAATTTTATTCTTAATGGTTGTAAAAAAGACTTAAAGTCTGAATTTGACCTGGTCAAACCTGCAAAGTCCCTGATTACAGTGAACGCGATGCCTTTCGGCTGCGTGTCATTAACTATCGTTTGGTTTGTCATGCAAGAGGCATCATCAGCTTTTCCAGCTGGACGAGGATGTTCTGAAGTACAAACAGTGTTGTAATTACACTCGTGTACAGCAGGGGGGGGGGGGGGGGTTTAGAGGGGGGGGGGGGGGGGGTGTTATGAGAGTTGCAGTAAGATGATCCATTATTTACTACATATAGGTTTGTAGGTAAAATACTGGTGTGTGCACCGCTTGTAATCCGACACCAGTGTTTCATTGTAACCCCTGTGTCTCTCTGTGTGTGTGTGTGTGTGTGTGTGTGTGTGCGTGTGCGCGCAGAGTAATCGTCAAATCAGACTAAACGAGCTGTTGAAGGAGCACTCAAGCACAGCCAACCTTATTGTCATGTAAGTAAAGCTGAGTCAATCTGTGTGTGTGTGTGTGTGTGTGTGTGTGTGTGTGTGTGTGTGTGTGTGTGTGTGTGTGTGTGTGTGTGTGTGTGTGTGTGTGTGTGTGTGTGTGTGTGTGCTTATTTATTTAATTCTTTTTTTAACCCTGTTGAAATCAGTAGATATTTAAGAGCCTTGAGTGGAAAAAGTAATTTCATGCGAATAATCATACACAAAATAAAAAAAATACTAAATTTCGGCTGCATGTGATCACGTTTGGATGTTCGTTTTTATTTGACTAACAATTTTCTCTTATTTATTTATTTCATTATTGTTTTGGTCTCACAGGAGCATGCCCTTGGCCAGAAAAGGAGCAGTGTCCAGCGCCCTGTACATGTCCTGGTTGGACACTCTTTCCAAGGACCTCCCTCCTATTCTTTTGGTTCGTGGCAACCATCAGAGCGTCCTGACGTTCTACTCCTAAAGCGCTCCGATTATCACCGATCCCGTAAAAGCACACGAAAAGCCGACAATTAACACAAACGCGCGCACGCACACACACCGACACGACGACGGTAGATTACCTGGGACTCTCGGGTAAAAGCGTGATGGACGAGTGGACTATACAGAGACTGAGAGCATCTTCTTTGACAAACTCTTCATGTTTTGTAGCTCAGTGACGTCTGCCACTGAGACTGAAAATGAGAATTTGGGAAATGCTTCTAACCAGATGAGAACCTGAGAATGATTAAAGGCCATCGTTATTTTTTTTTTTTCTCGTTTGTTTGTGTTTGGCTCACAGGTATCTGAGCAGAAACTACATAATGTTCTGATCACCATTTAGCATCATTTAGAATCTTCACAGTAAATTGTGAGTGTATATATGACCTTTTATTTGCTTTTTTGAAGCAGCAATAATCATCCTGGGTTGGTTTTTCTTTACTTGGGAGAAAAAACATCTTTTGCAACACCTTTTATAGCCTTATACAGTAGATGTGCCTTTTCCCATTCAATCAAATTCTAGAATTAAAATTTGCCCTGATGTTTACTCGAGTAAATCTAGATTTATTGTACCTTTTGATTCGGGTGTATGAAATGATTACATTTTTTACACTAGTGGACTGGTGTTGCTATTGGTTTCCTCTCCTTAGCGGAAAACGAAGCGTCCTGGTTCTTCTCCGCTAAGGGTTTACATTTTTTTTTTTTTTTCCCCCCAAGTTGCCTTTTATTCTTTCTTTCTTTCTTTTTCATATTTCAGGTCTTCCTTTAAACTGTGAACGGGTGTTAGTGTTCCTAGTGTAGTTCCCTCTACTGATCCTGGCATGAATTCGAATGTAGGGCTGAAGGACGCTCTAAACTGAACACTTTAGAACTCGATCCTCCAAAGGGCAGATGAATAAGGGGACACGTTCTTGTCAGAACGAAAGTCGTCCCAAAATAGCGGGACATCAAAAGCTGCTATTTAGTGATGGACACACAAAGAACAATCAACCAAATATACGGTGACCTCTCCAACATGCATTTTACCCGATTCCACAAATCTGCAGGTTCTGCTCTAGAGGATGCTTTGCCTTAAACAGCAGATGTAATGACTTCTGTCTTATAAGCCATACTGGCTGGTTAATTGATTAGCAGGTAAATGCATATTGTAGACAGATCAATAGATGCATGAAAACAGAATGTGTAATGTCAACTTTCATCGCCCCCCCACCAACCACACCACCACCACCATCGCCTTTTTCAAAATTTTGTTTCTTTTGTCTAAAATTTCTTCCAGCATGTTTTGCATACAGTCCAGAAACGTAGCAACAGTCTGAGGCTTTTTAGCGAACTACATCAATTTTCTTCTCATAACCTGGACATGAACCAACTCTCCCATTAACCCTACAGAGTAAAGTTTATGGACTGTTACAGCATCATTTTTTGTTGTTGTTTGTTTATTAGCATACCTTTAGCACCTTCCCTGTCCTGCATAGTATAAATATCAAGGCCTGGTTAAAGCCATTCTACAGTTTTCAGAATGTATTGAAAAGTCACGTGAGGTCATTCGAAACGTCGTTCACGTCTCTGAGGTGGTGTTGCAGTGGGACTTGCATGGGATGCAGAAGTTCCTCTATGCAGGTGAACCTCATATCCCAGTCATTTCTCATGAAGCGACTCCAAACTCAGGATTGGATTCCCCCCTTTCCCCCACCATTTATGTTTCATTCTAGATGATTTTTTCTTTTGTCAAAACAAAAATGGATGGTAGCGATTCCAATTCCGTAACCACAATTCAATCCGGTGGGACGTTTTTAAGTAAAAAGGAATTGACTGGAAAGAAATTGCCTTACGACAACTACGTTCCGTTCGCTAGACGAACATCTTCGCCTCTTTCCTGCACTTATTGTAGTCTTCATAATAATGTGACGTGTCGCTTTTTAATGTCAATTGAATGTAAACACTAATGCTGAGAAACAAGCAGGTCTGTGTTCTGTCCACACGATTTAAAGTATTTAGGCTTTTTTTCTTTCTTTCTATCGAGCTTTTCTCTACAGAGTCACACGACATGCTCAATGGTGTGACGTGCTTCGTTGGGCACTTTGTACTATAAATACCTACACGACTGCATTTCGAGAACATGTGCAACACCCATCGCCATGTGAGAAAAAAACGCCATGCACAACTAAAATGACTATACTCGTATTTAAAACTCGCTCTATATATACTCTAGTGTGTAAACAGAATTTGTATTTAGTATGTGTGACACGTGTACAATGTACCAATCACCTACTGTGTGTTTGTACATAAGTGTGCTAAATGTATACCTACACAGAGCTGTGGCAGTAGTGGCTACTGTACCATGGGATAACACAGGGCACTTATGTGCCTTTTCACTGGTGTTGTGTGCTAGAACTTCCAGGTCAACCGTGTGTGTGTGTGTGTGTGTGCGCGCGCGCGCGCACGTGTTACCCAAGTTGCTGCATTTCTATCAACCTACTGGCCCATGTGTAGCCAAAGCCCAGTTACTCTCCCTCCAAAAAAACTGGGAGCAATGACAACCGATAAACAGCAGAGGTCAGCATTGTAGCTCCCAAGTCTAGTTCACACTGTATTTCTTTACTAACTTGTAAATACATTTTAGCCTAACCAGATGAATGAAAGGGAGTAATGGAGTAAATATGGCAAACGATTAATCCGGAGAAATAAATATTTATTTTAGTTTAGATTTCTCCTCTTTTTTTTTTTTTTTTTTTTTTTTTTTTAACCCATCCGTCATGCTGGCAGATCCATGTAGCGTGGCATGTAGGGTAGCACTGCATAGCGTGAATCTTTTTTTTTTCAAAACCGTTTTTTTTTTTTTTTGTCTGGATTTCTATCTTTTCTATGCCTTTTGAAGAAGAGCTTTGGCAAGTGAGTAAACGAGCTCAAGTGAAAAGGGTGGATCTAATGGATCTCAGTTGGAAGAGTAATGTTTTGATATATATTGTACTGTTAATTGTCATAAATGATTTTTCTAACATTTTAACATTTAAGGTTACCGATACTTTGTACATCTTTATTGCAATAAATAAAACAAAAAAAACAACAACTGTAAACACCGAGTAAAACATTTCTGTATTTTATGCTGCATTTTTATAATCGCCGTCGTTTGTTCATTTACATCGTGGAACAACACTGCCATCGTGTGTTACAGTGAGGAACTTTTCTGTTCAAGTCTCATGTAGTAATATAGTGTCAGCTATAGAGGGCGCATGAGGACCAAATAAAACCAGAGTTAATGACTAAATAAAATGTCACATTGGACTGAATGGTGAAATAAATGTCAAACAGTAAAAAGAAAATTGTTCAAACATTTTATTTATAAATGTACAATTTTTTTTCTATAAATAGTCATGTATTCATATGTGATTATGAGGGTATTAGGAAAGGGGCTGTAGGAAATGGAAATTAATTAAGGGACGACAAAAAAATATAAATGAAATTAAACGTTTGCATATTTGTGGATTTTCTCACACAACCCATTCATTTGTAAAGCAATTCCTAAATCCCGTTATTTAAAGAGTTTACATTATCAGTATATTTTTATTTTTATTTAAAAATGCCATTTATTTTACAGAATAAATATTATACTCAAACTCTAAGCTTTTTAAAGATATTTTCTACACAGCTTCAAAAAATCACTGAACAGAATTTACACTAAATCCTGCTTTCAATATTGTAATATTCCTGCCTGCAATTAAAAATGCTGAATTCACTTGCTTCTGTATCCTAATTGAATCTGGGACAATACTGAATTAAACTCTATTCTAAAACCACAGAATACTGTTCACTTTTGTCTTCTAATAAAATATAATAATAAACAAACTTGTTTTATTCCATCTTTCTTTTTTTTGTGTCTTAATTATGCATAACGTCCTCTGCCTTGTAAATCCCCCCTTTTTCCCCCTTATGCAAGTGAAAATAATTACGAATATTTTAATATCTTTTTACTATTTAAACACAAACCCGTGCATATGAACTCAAATGCACATTTATTTTTCAATTCTTATTAAATTTAATTTATACGTTTTTTATTTTACATATAGCATCAGTTAAAAAAAAAAAAAGAAATGAGCTTTTGGAGTTAATTATCTTGATCTCAAAGAAAAACGTGAGAAGCAGATCGGATTTTATAGGGTATTCTTGAAGCTGCTGATATTTTGACACACACCAGTGTGCATGTGCTGAGGGAAGGTTTGCAGGTAGACTGGATAAAGAATAGTGATGTTCTAAGTTGCTTTTCTCCTTAACACTGTTTTACAGAGCAGTGATTTGGGTTCGACCATAAATGCATGAATGAAGTCTGGACAACATTTGTGTGAATTTATCAGTCGTTCCTTAAATCCTCAATCCAGGCCATCTGGCACCAACAGCCATTTCATTATCAGTAGCTGAGATCCCTGTTCTAATTGTGGGTCTGACTGTCAGTAATAGTGGACGGATATTCACTTTCCATTTCCAAAAAAAAAAAGGTAATACTATTGCAAAATAGTATTACCGCCCCGCCCCTCCCACCAGCCCCAAATAATATATACAGTATTAAAGACTAGAAAGTGAACTCTGTATGAAAAAATATCATATTGTATTTCAATGTTACAGTATATAAACAGAACAATCTTGATTGATTTTTTTGTTGGCGAAATTTTTATCATTGTGCTTATAATATTAATCAGCAATTATACATTTATTCAATACTTTTGTTAGCCAAATAAACGTAAAAAATTATAATAAATACAAAATCAGTTTCATAGATAAGCTTACTATAATTACATTATTCAATATACACTGAGTGTTTAACTAGTAAAAACACAACTACCTTTGGCAAGTCAGGACTATATTTAATGGGTTACTGTATATTACATTAAACTCTATTGTGTGCTATTTTATAAGAATTGCCATTAATTGGTGTTAAAGTGTGATTTAGGCTGCACAAGAACGATTGGAATGAGAGCATGTACAAAGCTATGGCTCCTCATATAGGGAAGATGTGACCCGTAATTAGAGCTAATTCATGTTTTCTAATAGCACCATGAAATCCCCTGATAATAAAACTTATGCACTTGAGTAAAATGTAAAACACTGATCTATCAAACCCACTGCTGGCGAATTCTCCCAGAGAAGAGCTGCTGTTTTTTTTGGTATGTGAGTTCAGCACAGTGTTGCGTTACTGTAATATAATGTGCAGCTTCATGTGCAGGTTCTGCCCTAGTTCACCTGAGAGGTAGTCTCTGTCCCTGTTGTCCTCTAACTGCAGCAGCTCTGCATGATCATAGAGTGGAGAGCTGCTGATCATCAAATTATAAAACCCTGGAAACGCTTTCTCAGGCATGCAGTGCAGGTAGCTGAGCTCCTCGAGCTGCCTGAGTTGGAAGATGTCGTCCTGATTGCCCCCTGTGATGTTATACGTGACGTGATAAACGAGAGGTTTGAGGGCAGGCACCAGCTCCAGGATGTGGTGGTTGTGGGTGCAGAGGGATCTGTTGATTACCAGTAGCAAAGGCTGATCCATGTCTACACTGTCCAGGTCTACTGGAGCTTCCTGCACAGATTAAAAACGAGGTAAATTAAAGTAAAGTGTGTCGATTTCAAAATCTCAGTTTAAAATAAATTAGTAAAGAGCACAATTGCCTTATAGACTAAACCAAGGTCTAAAATGCCTTTAAGATGATGGACAACATTGCACATGTCTGCGTTACTTTGGCTGAACAAAAAGAAATCAGTTTAGCACATGCCAGGCTTCAATCTTCAACAAAAACATTAGAAAATAAATTAAGATATGAAATATAGATATTATATACAGCATCTGCAGTATAATTCTAATTTCTTTTACCTCCTCAGACTGGTCGATGGTGTGTCTCTTCCGGATTCCTCTCTTATTTGGTCTGTTAACATTGCAATTATAACAGCCTTCAGGAGAGAGATTGATATCCTCCACTGTTCCTGCTGCACTGGCAGATCCAAGCGGATGCTTTCCAAAGCCCAGACTGGACACACAGTGCCTGTACACACCCACCCAAACATCCTCAGTATCACCAGCATTAAAAATCAACCATCAGTATTAGTAACCACATAGTAAGTGTTAATGCATGCTTGAAAAACGTGTGTAATTTTAATGTCTAAAAGTAAAAATAAAGTAAAATAACTCGAAAGTATTTGCCCTGTACATGTGCTATACTAGTAATATCACCCTGAGCCCAAATGTCCTCCTCACCCTTGGCCAACCCTGTAGTACCCAGGAGGACAGCTGCATTTGTAGCCTCCCTGGGTGTTGGCGCAGCCATAGTTGCAGGGGTTTTTGAAGGAGGAGCACTCATTCACATCTTGGCAGCTGCTGGAGAGCTGCTCGAAGTTGAATCCAGGTGGACAGGCGCACTTGAAGCTGCCCAACGTGTTGTAACACGACGCCGTGCCACAGGTGCCGCGAGTGGAGCACTCATTATCATCTATAATACAGACACTTCATTTCTTTTTGACTGTCAATAATAGTCATTACATACTCTAAATTGTTTCAGTAACTGATATTTTGTGCAATTTATTTTTGTGAAAAATGCCGTCACTATCCTATAGATGGTGCTGTTGCTCCTCCTAATTACAAACATATAAAATCGTGAACAACATCACTGATGGCAAGATACTCATCTGAAGCACACAGCGATAAGGAATACTATAATACACACATGTACACAAAAGGAACACAATGGATCTTCACTTTATTGTGACACTCACCAACACACTGGTTCCACTGGTGGTGCTGGGTGTAGCCTTTGGGGCAACTGCACCGGTAACCCCCTAAAAAGTTGTCACAACCGTACTGACATCTGTGATTACTGTCACACTCATTAACATCTAAAAAAAAAGGCCAAATAGAAGATATTAAACAACAACAACAATACAAAATAACCAGCTCTGCATTGTAGAGGTCATTTAGGCTTGTTTTTGTTCTTATATTCATCTATGGTTTTAGTTATACTATATTTAAGAATATGGTAACCAAATTAATTAGAAGGTACTGGCAAAATAATTTGCAGGATCATTCTAACATCCTGCCAATGTAAGCACGCTTTCTAATGTTATATTTAAATTCTGCTGTATGCATGAACGCACGCATACCGCAAACAGAGATTAAATGTTACACGTAAATCCACATAATCCACTTTACCCATTTCTACACGCCATCAGTCTTTCATATTATAACCCAACATTTTATTGCACAGCTGTAATAATGTGGACTCGTTTTAGCCTGTGATGTGGTACAAATGCTTCCTTTCCTGCTTCACAGATGTCCTGTGGTATTCTAACAACTTCATAGAACCGTAGTGAGGAACCAAAACCTTCTCTGGGAACACAAAAGAGCCTTTTTAGATTCTAGAGCCACTGCAAGCATGGATCTATTGGTGGAGTGAAATATTAATGTGAACCTGATTTGGCTTGAAGATAGTTGGCATTGTGACAGTATGGCGGTTTCTGATATACTTAAAGAGGACTGAGGGTCTGTTACTGCTGAACAGTTCATTCTTCATCCCACACATTTCACAGAACGCAACAGACGTAGCTGCAATCTTGGCTAATATGTAAAACAGCAGGTAAATGCTTCATGGCTCATTTCATCGAGGTGAAATCAAATAAATTCAGGTGTTCTCAGTGACTTATTACAAAATAATAATAATTGTTATTTTTTAAATAAATTATAGAAAATGATAAATATTATATCAGCAAAATTTCTTTGCCAGATTACTGATGAGTTAAGAAAGAAAAGTCATCAGTAGAAAGAAATAAAACTGAAAGCTTTGACTTTTATTTAACACTGTGAACATTCAAAGCCTTTCAAAGTTCAGCTTTTCATATAAACTGTTTAGCTCCTGAAACGCTTTTGCTGAAATCCTCTGTCACATGCTTTTAATGTGTTTAGTTGGACACAGTTTTGGGTCTCAGGGTTCATGAGTATGAAAAGCTCTCCAACCCAATGTGACTGCACAGATGTTTAACACTTCCGATCACATGAGCAACAGTTTGTCGTACTGACCTGTTCTCGTTAATGTGGTTCACATAGCTGTCTATTTCGAACACATTTACTTAGACTGAGGTGAATGAATAGAATCCTATATCCATAAAACCTTTACTAAGGTGAATTAATTCTTTAAATCCACAGAAAATGGGTATTCTGTGCAGTAAAAGACATGATTTCTGGACAGTTATGACAGTACTTATACAGATAAATGAGTATATTACCCTCCCACCTTGATAACTGTGGAGTCAAGAGGTTCATGTGTGCATGGAAAGAAAAACACAGTTCATCACATTACTAAGCAAGTGAGTAATTGAATGCTAATCATTTTCATTCTTTGGCAGGAGTAAAGCCACATGTGAGGAAGCCTATGATAATCAAAAGAGGAATGCGTGCACATCGAAGCATAACTTATGCCTTAGTGAGGAAATGACTTTATTTCAGTATTGTAAACGTATATGTCAATATAACTACAGATAAATTAAATATGTTTACAAACAGTGCAGAAATCTAATATTCAGTGTGCAAGTTGAATGAAATGCTTGAACATGTACGAGGTGGTATTAAGAAAGTTTCAAGACTAGCTCTGTTTATAAGAAAGTACTTTATTTATCACCTTTAAAATAATCTCCTTGCGCAACAATACAGAGCTTTCAGGGTTCCTGCCACTTGTGTCCTGAAAGTCTTCTTTTCGCTGGATCTACACCATGGTGTTAAAATAGCCACCTTTGAGGTGGATCTTCATCTTTAAGAAGAGGGCAAAGTCCTCAGGAGCATGCAGACAGTGCCAGATTTGCCTAGTTTTACGCATAATTTCACGTTTGCACAGCTCCCCATGTACACAGGATGACGTCTTTTGGCACACTGAAGGTCAGTGCTCCCTGTGACTGTGCATGCAGCCTTGTGTCTCTAAATGGTTTGATACCACCTCGTATAATGTAACATGACAAAGGTTTAATAAATACCAATATAAAACTCTGTATGTAGACTGATAATTTGTTTGTATATGTATACCATGTAAAGGTTTTGCAAAATACACAAGCTAGTCCGGCATTTGTGGTAATAACAGTGCAGCATTGTATTTTCTTTACCATGACGTCTATTATATGGAAGACAGAAGTGAGAAAGAGTCCAATTATATCTGAATCACGCTATTGTAATTGTGCTTCATTAAAAAACAATTTTGATTTGTGCTAATAATTGCCTGCTTTAATGCACTTACAATACAAAAACGTGTTCAACAAGCGTTAGTGCAGTAGAACATTCTTGAATTGCAGCATTGTAGCTAGGTTATGGGAAGTTTTTATCAGCTAATAGAGCTGCTCAGTGTTGGACAGTAATAAAGTAAATGTTATACGTTACTGCACTGATGTAGCTTTTCACTTATCGGTACTTTACTGAAGTATTTCCATTTGTGGAGACTTTTACTTTAACTTCACTCTATTTAAAAGTCAAACATCATACGTTTTACTCCTTTTTACTCAATTTTGCGAAATCACTTTTTTATTATTTATAAGCGGATTAAAACGTAACTGGTCAGTCTCGCATCGCAGCAAGCCACCAATTAGGGTCGAGCACGTGCTACGTTTTCATCTTGTGTTGTTTGCTGCTTTTTGTTATCTATTTATCACGAGCACACAGTTCAGTGTCAGTTTAACAGCAAGCAGAACATTTTAGGAGTAATAAATGATGGAAGAAACTCCTGACTCTAAATTTCCACAACACCCGTGACTATATTTGTGCTTTTTTTTAAAGTAGTTGAAAGAAGGTTTTGGGCTCATTATAATTTTAATAAAAATTCCTCTTTAATATCATTAGATTGGTGTGCCAAGAGTAACATTAGTGTGTTTCCATATAAACTGAGGCAAGGAGCCTTGTGACAAATTATACTAGTAACATTATAGCCATAATAAGTCATAGTACTTTGGCTACTTAAGTACATTTGAAGGCAAATACTTTTGTACTTTTACTCAAGTGAAAATCTAAGGGGAGCATTTTTACTGGAGTCATATTTTACACAGTGCATTGTCCAACACTGGTATTGCTGGGGTTTGCTGGGGTTATCTCAGTAACTACTGTATAATGACAGCATTCTTCTGCTGTATTCAATAAGTTCACTCTATACACACAATACCACTTCTACTCACATTACAATTTTACCTTCACAGTGCAGGCCTGTAGAATCCAGGTTAAACCCCTGCTGACATTCACAGCTAAAGCTGCCTGGAGAGTTCTGGCAAATGCCCTTAGCTCCACACAGACTGGGCTCTGCAGCACACTCATTATTATCTGGTACGAGGAAATACACAACACTAAAGCACATAAATCGCAATCCTTACATATTTCTGCATAGTTATACACATATTTGTTTTTGTTTGTTTCATGCTTACCCATACAGGCAGTGTGGTGTTGTGTAAAGCCTGCAGGACATTTGCAAGCGAAGCCTCCGATGGTGTTAACACACATAAACTGGCAGTTGTGCCTCTTTAACTGGCATTCATCCAAATCTTGAAAGCATAAGGATGAAATTATTAACCAGTTCATCATCTCACTCTTAAACGATACATTTAATCCTGAGTTGATCTGATATTCCTGTTCTGCATTTCTGATCTATTGCGAATGCATAAAATGCAAAAACATACCTGACATCATAGATTTATTTATATGATAAATATATATATAATGTAGCCATCGCTGAACACTCCCTGTACTGACACTATTCTGGGGGAATTCTGGTTCACTTCCACAGAAAACAGCTTGAACCCTTTGACTGTTGTTTTTTTCCTTTACCCATTAATTTCTTAGCAAAGGGTTGTTTAATGGCATTAAATTTGTGGATTATATTACTTGTCCATTTTAAAATAAGCTAGTTGTAAAACAATTTACTCTAGACGCCAATGTCTGCATGCAATATCTGTGCTTTTACTTCGGTTTGGAAACAGATGGCCATCATTATGCTTTCATTATCAACAAAATGGATTTATGACCCAAAAGCTTTACTCTAAATGAATGAGACATAAGTTCTTCAGTGTTTAGTTCTAAATGTTGTATAATTAAGTCCCTGGTGACACTGAGATATTACAAGCTGTGTTGATATCAAAGGTTATACTGGACACTATATTAATAACACACAATACATGTAAGGCCTTGCAACAGCATAGAGGAACGTCCTCTGTTATAAGACAGAAGGCCAGATTTGGTACAATGATTACTGTGATGATGACTGCTCTGTCATCACGCTGCAATAAAATGCAATCATATCTCAACTGTTGCCAGTAAGAACGCTGTTATGCAATTATTGAGGTGAAGGACAGACAGGATGTGTTGTCTAGTCACGAGTGGCCCACCATTATGGGACTTTAATTTGAGATTTTTGGCAAGATTTTTGGCAAGATTTTCACCTTTACATGTTCTGCCATCCTCTTGCAAGATATAGCCACGTGGACAGGAGCACATATAGCTGCCCTCTGTGTTCTTGCAGATGAAGTTGCATGGCTTTGGAGACATTGTGCACTCATCCAAGTCTTAAAATGAAAAGATAATAAAAATTGGCATTTTTAGACTGAATATAATTGTCTCTTTACTTGTACTCTGATGTTACAGTAAAACTCAACCTATATTTCAGAGGATAATAAAATCGGAGGGTTTCTAAAGAGTCTTACCGACACAAGCTGTTCCTGTAATGGTGGCTGTGTAGCCTGGACTACAGTGGCACTTAAACGAACCAATAGTGTTGATACACTGGCCATTCTTGCATATGTTTGGTATGACTTTACACTCATCGATATCTGTGGATGATAAAGTGTACCATTAGCTTTCAAGATGTTCAGAGGTTATATTTACTAAGATTAGCTGCATGAAGTCATGAGGGTAAACTTGAGGACAGTGGTGGACATTACTGAAGTAAATGTAATTTGTTACTACACTTAAGCTTTTTTTGCATATCTGTACTTTACTGAAATATGAAGGTTTTGTGCTCATGATCATTTTAATCGAAATCAATCAGTGTTTGACTTATCAGTATCATTCTATTAATAGTTTGGTGTGCTGAGAGTAATATTAGTCTTTTCACAAAAAGTTGATTAAGCAAAGAATCTTGTGACAAAGATGATAATAGGAACATTATAGCTATAATAAATCACAATACGTTGAATACTTAATTACATTCGGAAGCAAATACTGTTGCACTTTTACTCATGTGAAAGTTTAAATTGAGCACTTTTACTTTTACTGGAGTCATATTTTACCTACTGTATCTCTACTTTAACTCAAGTACATGGTTTGTGTACTTCATTCACCACTGTTTTAAGGTTTAGTGATGATAGATTCAAACACACTGCACATCTGAGTAACACTTTTGCACTAAAGATATATATAAAGGAGTAAAGTGAAAAGAATTGGTGTGTACATAACACATACATTACACTGTAAGTTGTTTTCTGCATATAACTGTTTTTGTGACAAATAAAAATCTTAAATCCGATTGACTGTTTTTACTATATGTAAATAAACAAATCTATAAATCATAAGCATACCTGTGCCATCTGTGGCATAACCAGGCCCATGTGGACACAGTTTTCTGTACTTGAGCGTGCCTGGCAAAGGACAAAGTTCGCACTGGTTCCCCCAGCCACGCCCACCATCGCAGCAGCACTGGGATTTGGTGCTGGGTATTCTGCTGCTGGAAGACATCTGGCACATGGTCTGCAGCACCTCAGTGAAACAGAAGCCTTGTCTGTAGTCTACGGTAAGATATTACAATGTGATTTTAATGTGTAATAACATAAATTTGGATCATTTGTATTTAATTGTAAAGGGTTTAATAATAACTTTCTGCTTATTAAAGAAAAAAAAAACAGAAAAAGCTTACCAAGGCACTGAGTGCGTGTAGAGTCAGGCTGGAAACCTTCTCTACATTCACACACGTAACTGCCTATAGTGTTCACGCAGTGGCCATTCTCGCAAATACCTGGCTTAGTGCGACACTCGTTCTCATCTAGTGGAAGAGACAAAAAAACCTTCAAGGTCAAATGAAATGCATGCGTATTTAAGTATGTCAAGTTGAAGTATGCAAATAGTATTAATGTCACTTAACAGATGAGAAACAAGAGTTCTGACCATGACACACTTCGTCATCCATCTTGCGCACCGTTCCAGGAGGACACATGCACATGAAGGTTCCAATGAGGTTCTTACAGTTCATACCCCAGGTGTCACAGTCATGTAAACCTTCTGCACACTCATCCAGGTCTGCAGTGCAAAAGCAAGAAGTAAGAAAACACATTTTTTACTTCTTAATTGAATATTTAAATGAAATATTTTCCAAAACACTCTAATCATTTAAATCTCATATGACCATCATTTTGTGTTATTCTCCTACCCTGACACATTCTCCCATCGTTACGGAGTGTGTAGCCAGATGGACAGGAGCACTCGTATCCTCCGAATGTATTAATGCATCGGAAGGCACAAAGCAAAGGGTTTTGCCTACATTCGTTTATATCTGTAGCATAAAGATAAATAGTTGGACTCGCAATTGAATGTCGTGGAACGTAATCATTTTCCAACAGATGAATAAACAGAATAAAAAGAATATCACCTTCACATGTCATAGTGGGCCCTGGCTCGAATCCTTCCTCACAGTTGCACTCAAAGCTACCCATCATGTTAATGCAAGTACCGTTTCCACATGGGTTCCCCACCGCACACTCATCAACGTCTGCATGAACAATTAAATCCAGGTGTTTGTTCCTATTATTAAGTTTGCACTAAAGTTATAAAGATTTTTTAATGTAACAAAATCTATAAACATGAAAAAAGGGTAAAATATGCACCAAATCACATGCCATATGTTGAAAGTCATAAATGCCATTTAACTGTATTATTTTTACACTCGATTTCACTGTTTCCATAGTAATGAATGCCATTTGCTCATGTTCTGCTTCCAGTTCAGACCTGTTTTGTGTCCACTACTGTCCAGTCTTTAGTTTGTCATCCTATCTGTGTTTAGCTGTACTGTGTTACTGTAGTCTTTGGAAAATCAAAGTTAGTCCGTGTGATCCGATCCAACAGATGAGCTCCTGTAGCTCAAATTGCTGAAGAAGTTAAAGCTGTTAATGATCGACGGGTCAGAACTGTTGTGGCAGCAAAAGGAGGACCAACACAATATAAGGCAGGTGGTCATAACGATATGCCTGATTAGAGTAGTTCTCTTGACACATTTTTAATGCCTGAGATCTGATCTTTACACTGACTCTTTGATTCTTAACATTTGAGTCTCCACTCATTACATGTTACAGAAGTTGCAGTAAATAATGAGCTTAGAGAAAATGCACGCCAATGTTTTCTCACCAATACAATGTATTCCAGTGTAATTGAGTGTGTAGCCTGTAGAACACTCGCAGCGGAAGGAGCCATCAGTGTTGATGCAGTGGCCGTTGTGACAAATGCCTGGGTTCTCCACGCATTCATTCATATCTGCCATTATTATCCAATGGATACAGGGGAAAAATGGAAACAGTTTCAGTTCCAACGGTTGCAAACTAAAGTCATCATGTGATATACTTGCTAGGCATTTTGATACCATTCCACTATTCTATTCCATTCCCTGTTATAAATACTGCCAAATCTGTCTTCAGCACTGCAAAACATTCTTTCTGATGCTAAGTTAGGAATCATCTATGCCACTGCAAACCTGCATTTTTATTTGCTGAAGTCAGGGTCAGAAAAATAGCTGCCAAGAACCACACTAATTAATATGTATAGAGATAAATTATACATATATATATATAATTTATAGAAGTAGATTTAAAATGTTCTACATTTTCTAGTAGATAAATAGATTTTGCACATCATATAATTTTACATCATATAGTTTTAATATTTTAGAGCCAGAAAAACCACTGAAAACAAACATAGATTTACATGCCTGATGATTACAAACCCCCATGTACCTTAACAAGTTTTGATGTGATGTATAAGTAATGTCCATCAGGTTAGGCTAGCTCTGACATTGTTACAAAGACTGGCAAAAATGTTGACTAAAAAATAACCCTCTAATTACCTGGGCTTAACAGTTTTACACAAAAGAAAACCATTAAGGTACATTTGCTTTTAGAAACTGTGTGAATATTTTGGAGTCAATTTTAGCTGGATTAAAACCCTTTAAGGGTGATTTAGAAATAGTCACTTTCTTACCAATGATTGTATCCCCAATCCCTGGAATGATTCCATAACCAAAAGGACACAGGTCCTGAAATCCAGCTATAATAGAAAAAAATGTAATATATAGATACTATATCATTTGTGAAATTAATAAGAAGATTTTTGCGTAAAAATAAAAAGGCACCATCATGTTCTTTGGGGCAGAGTTCACAGGGGTAGCCCCAGCCCTCGTTGGACATGGTGCTACAGCAGCACTTGTCTTTGGTGGTGTTGAAAGGCTGAGGACTGGTGCACTTTCCATTCTCAAAGCGGGTGAAGCAAAAGCTCTCTCTTGTGTCTAAAAAAAGGAAAGATTATAGATAATAGATTGAACTGGTTGCTTTACACTGGCTTATTGTATTTTGTATTACTTATTTATGTAATCCACCAGTAAAAGTATTCTTAAAACCAATAGAGTGAATTTTGTCTTGTTTATTAAAATTAAAAATAAAATAATATACTCTAGCTCAAAAGCTCTTGTGTTGTATTGCATATTTTGTGCAGCATATCTATAAAGTAAACGGTAGATAAAATACGTGTGTTTAAAATCGGGTTTTACCATTTTCATAAAACACTGTTGTCACGTTGACATTTGTTTAAATCAGACTGATTTACCATAACAGCGACGTCCACTTTCCGAAAGAACAAAGCCTGGTTTGCACACACAGTGGAAGCTGCCAGGATTGTTGTAACATGAGCCAAACAGACAGATGTTGGGGTCCTCCTCACACTCATTCTCATCTGGTAGGGTTAGAAGGTAGTGAAGATAGTCATCACAACCAAATAGAGAGCTATTTAGATTACTGTCTTACAAAAAAAGCTTCCCTCTGAGAAAGCAAAAAACACAGGAGTTTACACAAGTTAAATGAACTAATATAGTCATGAGATCATCTGATTACAAGTTGTTGGCAAGGGATGGATACAGCAGTGCCAGAGTGGAATATAAAACACAATAATGTAAATAAACAATAAAAACTCATACAAACAATCATAAAAAAAAACAAGAACAGTTTTAAATCACCAGTAAAAGAAAAAATTTGACAAATTAATTATCAATTGCTGTTTGAAATACAGTATTTGGTCCTGTAGCTCATACTTTTACATATGGTTTGGACATGTGCAGAGGAGGGACATAGGGGGGTATATCGGTAGGAGAATGCTGAGGATGGAGCCACCAGGGAGGAGGAAATGAGGAAGGCCAAGGTGGAGGTTTATGGATGTGGTGAGGGAAGACATGCAGGTAGTTGGTTTGAAAGAGGCAGATGTAGAGGACAGGAAGGGGTATGGAGACGGATGGTCTGCTGTGGTGATCCCCAAATGAGAGAAGCCACAAGAAGAAGAAGAAGAAGAAGAAAAAGAAGCTCATACTTTTACATAATTTCAAAACCTGTATAAAAATAGACAAAAATGAACATAACATAGAGTAAAACATGTTCCACACAAAATGCTGTGATAAATGGAGGGCACATACCTACACACTGACTGTTCTGTACAATGTAACCAGGCGGACAGATACAGCGAAAAGAGCCGTCCAAATTCTGGCATGTTCCAGGAGCACATATTCCCGGTAGCATTAAACACTCATTCACATCTGTAAGTATTGCAAATAAGAGCGGGAAAATTATTTTAAGAAATACAAGTGTAAAAAAATCATTGAGAAAAATAACATACCAATGCAGTTCTTCCCATCGTGGGTTAGATCATATCCATCCTCACACAGGCAATGGAAGGAGCCAATGCTGTTTAGGCAATGCCCGTTTCTGCACAGCTGACCGTATGCTGCTGAACATTCGTTGATATCTAAACAATAATAACACAACAGACAAACATTGAATATTCAAAATGTGTTGTCATTTACTGACTTTTTACACAAGTACTCCTCCTGCACAGTGGTGTGAAGTATTTGAGTAAATGTACTTCGATACTGTACTTAAGTAAATCTTTTTTTGGCTACTTTCTTGTTTTACTAAATATCAAAGATTTTTACTCTCTACTCAACTACATCTATGATTCAGCATATGTCATTTTTACTGTAAAAATATACTTTTTTACCAATTACCTTTTGCACCTATGTTGAAGATGTCATTAAGGCCCAACACTCTCCTACCTGCATCTGCTGCCTGTGAGTAATTTTTTACCACTGCTGCGTCATTTTTGCGACATGATACTGTTTTACTGTATCCTTTTTTTTTTACCAACTTGCTTGTTGAAAATGCTGTTGTGTTGATCTTTGGTTAAATTTAATGTTGAGGTGTACTATTTGATTTGTATTTTATTGAAAAAACCTCACAAATCAAATCTTTTTCAAAAACGTGTCTTAGGGTTGGGTAGCCTACAATCAATATGAGTGAAATACTCAAATTCTGTTAAAATCCTATACTCTAAACATTTGACACGTCATATTGAAATTGGTGACTTTTAACTTGTAATTTAGGAATTTTGCAGTAAGGCATCTTTACTTTTTCTCAAATATGATTTTCAGGTTCTCTTTGCACTTCTGCTTCTGCATGCAACATCTTGCTATATCAGCTTGGTGTTAAAATCAACAGTACAAACTCCTGTTTTGTTCTGCAAATTTATTAACAAACAACAACCAGCAAACTCAGAATGCTTTAGAAGAACTGCATTTAGATAGAAAATTTAAGTAGTTACCTGTGCACTGGTTATTTAGAGTGAGCTCAAAGCCTGGATGGCATAGGCAGTTGTAGGATCCCACAGTATTCTTACATGTGCCATTTCTACAGGGCTGACGCACACACTCATCTATGTCTGTAGAAGGAAATATAGATGTATAATAAACCATAAAGCATTTTGGGCACTACTTTTACTTCCCTACTTTAAGTTTTTACAATTACCTAATGTGTTTTATGTATAAATTATACACAACATTTTTTGCAAAGTAGACCTAAAAGGGGAGTGGGATTATAAATAACTATATACACAGAGGGTGAGAAATTGTCATAATTAGATTTTATCCAAAAGAACTTTAAATGAATTGATTTATGTATAAAAATATACATGCATACACCGACCAGGCATAATTTTATGGTCACCAATCAGGCATAACTTTATGACCACCTGCCTTAAAGGATTAACAGCATTAACTTCTTCAGCAATTTGAGCTACAGGAGCTCGTCTGTTGGATCGGACCACACGGATCAGCCTTCGCTCCCCACATGCATTAATGAGCCATGGCTGCCCATGACACTGTTGTGGGTTCACCACTGTTCCTTTTGATAGATACTGACCAGGAACATCCCACAAGAGTTGTCTAGTCATCACAATTTGGCCACTGTCAAACTCCCTCAAATACTTTTGCTTGACAAAATATTCACTTGCTGCCTAATAAATCCCACCCACTAAAAGGTGCCATGATGGAGATAATTAGTTATAGATAAATCACTTCACCGTTCACAATGTTGTAAAGTCATATGCCTGTTATTCTCAGTTTCGATCGAAGCATAGTTACTGTGGCTATAACAATTGCTGCAGCACTATAAATGATATATCATGTAGTGGATTTGCTTTACCCATGCACATCTTGCCGTTGGGGGTGGCCATAAAGCCGACATGGCATGTACACATATAGCCACCTTGGATGTCCACACACTTGCCATGACTGCAAAGGTTGGGAGTTTCCAAACACTCATTTCGGTCTGCACATGTGGAGCAGAAGATACAGTAGAACAAATGTTCCCAAAGAACACACTGGGCAAAAATAGTGCTGGCATGCCAGTAGTGACAAATACAAACAATGTTAGAAAATACAAGCAATAATCTGCTCTTATGCCTGTCCCTATAATTTAGTTCTTCTTATTTTATTCTGACGGTGACAATTCAAACAAAATATAATTCCATATACAGTATATGCCTCAAACATATTGAAGAGCTTGTAAAAATAATACAACCTACATAGTGAATAAAATGAATAATTATTCTACACATGATCCATTTTAAGACCTTTATCTCACCTATACAGGCTCCAATGGGTGAAAGTTTGAAGCCATCTGAGCATTCACAGCGATAGCTGCCAGGGCTGTTAATACAGTCTGCATTCCTCTGGCACAAGATTTCTGAACCACTGCACTCGTCGTTGTCTGCAGTTCACATACACATATACACACAGACTGTGATGACTGGCAAAACAATTGGCAATCCATTTAACATTTCCCATTATCAGAGTTTGACACTGTGGATACGTCTGCCATGCCTGTCATTATGAAGATTTTCTGACAGTTGTTTTTATAGTTCAGGCTGAATTCTGCTCATTTCCTACTAAAGAGTGCTAACCAGCTGGCGTCGTGTTGTACACAAAAGCTCCCCTTTTTAAGGCCGAGCCCATGGTTGCTGCATACAACTTGGAGACTGTTAAAAGAGGAAATTGATCACATTCCCCTAAGCGAGGGCCAACATCCCTGTGAGATCTGTGTGAGTGCTGGAGAAGAGAGGATAATGGGTGGAGGCATGTACGCTAAAGTTAAATACTGACCCAGTCGGAGGATTAGTACAGATACAGACTGTGAACTAATTTGTAGAAGAGGTAAAGAAAGAAAGAAAGAAAGAAAGAAAGAAAGAAAGAAAGAAAGAAAGAAAGAAAGAAAGAAAGAAATACGAAACATTATAGCTGTAGCACTGCAGAATATAGATACAGTGCATCTGGAAAGTATTTACATCGCTTCACTTTTTCCACATTTTGTTATGTTACAGCCTTATTTCATGGATTAAACTCAATATTTTCCTCAAAATTATACAAACAATACCCTGTAATGACAACGTAGGAGGGGTTTGTTTAATAATGACATGCAAACGCATTGACAGGCTTTGCTTAATACTTTGTTGAAGCACCTTTGGCATTAATTACAGCCTCAAGTCTTTTTGGGTATGATGCTACACGCATAGCACACCATCCCTATCCAATCTGATGGAGCTTGAGAGGTTCTGCAAATAGGAATTGAAAAAACTGCATAAAAATAGGTGTGCTATGCGCATAGAGATTCACAGAGTCGTCCTGTAACCACTCCTTTGTTATCTTGACTGTTTGCTTATCTTGAACCGTCGCCCGAGTTCGAGGTCCATAGAGCTCTGGAGAAGGTTTTCATCAAGGATGTCTCTGTACATTGCTGCATTTATACAATCATATCCAATCAACTGATTTTACCACAGGTGGACCTTAATCAAGTTGTAGAAACATCTCAATGATTATCAGTAGAAACAGGATGCACCTGAACTAAATTTGGCAAAGGCGGTGGATATTTATGTACATGTAATTATTCTTTATTTTTATTTTTTTTATAAATTTTATTTAAAACATTTTTCATTAGATTATGTTTGAATTCCAGATTCTAAACAAATGTTCTTTTAAGTTGTCAATATGGGGTACTTTTGTAGAATTTTGAGGAAAATAATGATTTAATTCATTTTGGAATGAGGCTGTAACATAACAAAAGGTGGAAAAAAGTGAAGCGCTGTGAATACTTTCCGGATGCACTGTACACATATCATCATGAATATCAACAGCAAAATTAGTGCTGTTATATTTTAGGGATGATGAGGAATCACCTTCGCATATAAGAAGCAAATCATTGTAGCTGAATCCTCTTGGACATTCACAGTGAAAACTTCCAATGTGGTTGATGCATACACCATTAGTACAGATCCCTGGAATCTCCTGACACTCATCAATATCTAAATATTAAATAAACAAATACAATCAGTCAGTTTCTACAAATTATTGCAAACATTGCACAAACATTGTTCTACTATTAAAGATCATTAAAAAAAACCTTACCAACAGGTTTTCCAGTTTCAATGTTAATTTCAAACCCTGGTGAAATATATCCACAAAGAGTGTGAAAGCCCTCTGAAGGAAGAAACAGAGATGAGTTTTAATCTTGTGCATGCATTATATTAAGTCGTCTGCTGCACTATGTGTGGGTGTGTGTGTGAGGTTGGACTCAGCAAACTGACCAGTGCCTGGTATGGGACATTTCTGACAGGGTTTGTTCCAGGCTTTGCCCATGTTATACCCACAGCAGCAGATGCGGTGTGTAATGTTGAAGGCCAGCTCACTGTCACATGTCGTGCCATTGTAGTTGCGAAAGCAGAGGCTTTTCCTCATGTCTAGTGAACATAACATCAATCAGTCTCACGTACTTGTGAGCAGAATAGAGGACACATTTTTATAGAAATAGAAATATAAGTCATGATGTTTTCTACATACCCATGCACTTGTTGCCCCCATTAACCTGCATGTAATCCTGAGGACACACACATGTGTAGTTGCCCAGTATGTTATAGCACGTGCCTGGACCACAAATCCCAGGATTCACCAAACATTCATCAATATCTAAAGATAAAAGATAAGTAACAATAACATATTAAATGCATATTCCTTGTATTAATCCATCATAGCTTCTTTTAATTAATATTTTATTGATTTAAGATCTATGTATTGCTGCTAGCAAAAATAATCACAGTAAACAAAAACTAGTCAAATTTAAACATTTTAATTAACACATGCAGTATATGAATCATAAAAATGTTTTTAGTCTTGAATTAGTATTGTGTAATTAGCTCAGCCTTAGACAGTAGACAGTTATTCCTACACCTAAATATATATAATCCCTTATGACTACTTTTATATGGAAATAAAATGTTCTCAGAATAGTCTGTATCACTTGATTGGTGAAATCTCATTAAAACAACAAATATTAGTAAGATATAACTATGAGTAAATAAGCAGATATTGCTAAAAAGTAATCAAGAGCATTCTCACCCTCACAAATACGGCTGTCTGCATTGAGGTGGTAGCCATTTGGGCAGTCACACTGGAAGCTGCCAAACGTGTTGATGCAGTCTCCACCTTGGCACAGACCAGGAAGCTCCTGGCACTCATCTATGTCTGAACAACAACCAGTTAACATCCTTAAGTCTTTGTTAACATGAAATCAAATAACACATAATACCTGTTTGAATAGTTTAATGATAAATACATAGGAAATGGCAAATTTTTATAAATAGTAGTAGTAGTAGTAGTAGTAGTAATAGTGGTAATATTAGAGTTGTAGTACTAGCAATAGTAGTAGTAGTAGTATTAATATTAGTACTAAAAGTAATAGTAATATTAATACTAGTAGCAGGAGTAGTAGTAGTAGTAGTAAAAGTAATAGCAGTACTATAAGTAATAGTAGTAATAGTATTAACAGTAGTAGCAGTAGTAGTAATAGTAGAAGTAGAAATAGTATTAGTAAAATGAATACTAGTAGTAGTAGTAATAGTAATAGTAGTAGCAGGAGTAGTAGTAGTAGTAGTAGTAGTAAAAGTAATAGCAGAACTATTAGCAAGTAAAAGTGGTAGTAAGAGGAGTAGTAGTAGTAATAGTAAAACTAGTAATAGTAGTAAAATAAGTGGTAGTAGTGATCGTAGTAGTTGAAGTAGTAGTATAATATTAGTAGTAGTAGTAGTAGTGGTAGTAAAAGAAGTAATAGTAATGATTGTAGTTGTGTTAGTAGTAATAGTACTTTTTAAGCAAAAAACATTTTAAGGCAACTAATCCAATAAATGTGAAACATCACTGTAACAAGATTTATTAATGAGAGAGTTTAAATAAAACCATGGTAGAATGAGCTTATATTTAAGTAGGTGATTAACTATATAAAGAAATCATATCGTTGTCAAAATTTTTTCAATTACCCTCCAGTATAATCGTCACTAGGTTGGGCCTGAATCCCTCTCCTCCTGGACACAGGGTGTTATAGTCCGCTAAAAACACAGAGCACGGTGCATAAATAAGGTGTCACATTTCATTAATATGCTTAATACACATATAAGGAAATCTACTTCATATCGGATTGAGTACTCACAGGAGTTAGCAGGGGGGCAGAATTCACAGGGGTTTCCCCAGGCTCTGCCCCGGGAGCAGCAGCAGGCTGAGCGACTAACCCCGACACCCACCTCCACACTACAAGCCAGGCCAGCGCGCCCACGGTTCAGCACATCGAGGAAGCAGGTCCCTACACGTGGGTCTAACAGCGGAAGACAGTATAAAAATTATATTAACATTACAACACAAGAATCTAAAGTTTATCTAGCAATAGATAAGCAGTACGAACCCACACAGCCGACCCCAGTTGGGTTAAGTTCATAGTCTGTAGGGCAGTTACATTCATAAGATCCTGGTGTGTTCACACAGTAGCCATTCACACAGTTTATAGGGTCCAAGCACTCATCAACATCTGTACAGAAACACAAAATTAGAGATCACAGGCCAAATCTGAAATGAAGAAGACATTTATCATAAAATGTGCGTCTGTAAGTAGGACATACCTGTGCAGTTGCCCCCGGATCGGTCTAACTCATAGCCTTCTTCACAGATGCAGCGGAACATGCCCGGGAGGTTTTTACACGTACCAAACACACAGAGCTGCTGAAAGGCACATTCATCGATATCTGCAAAACAGGATATAGGGGCTCCATCTACATTTGTACTAATGCTCTTAGTAATTGTGAAAGTCATGGACTGGTTATAATATACTTTACTTTGTGTTTGTAATACATCCAGCTACCTGTTCATCAGTTTTATAAAACAGAGGTCCGAAGAGGCCATGCGTTTTTTTTACCTTCCTTGTTTTCTCGTGATCTTGACATAACAAATTCTTTCCTACTAATACGTACTTAACTTCCCTGTGTATTCGGCATAAGAGTTTATATATTTTTATTGATATTATTATATATTTATATATGATTTCATGCAAAACTTTTGTCTTGAGCAGAGACCTTCTAGCTCACAAACATTTTGTACACAAGTCAGTTATATCTACATTCTAGAACAGAGACAGAAAACACCCAAATCTGCCATGTGTGTGTAGAATGCACAACCTTGGCAAGCTCTGCTGTCAGGGGTTGCAGCAAAGCCCATCTCACAGTCACAGCGATAGTCTCCTGGGATGTTTAGACACTGGCCGTTCTCACATACATCAGCATTCTCAGTGCACTCGTCTATGTCTGTTACAGAAAACGTTACAGAAAACCCATAGTGGTGTCAGGCCTGACTATAATCTTATAATTATAGTGCAACATAATTATGTTAATTATAATATAATTATAATATATAATAGAATTGTAGGTATCTGGTATGTTACAGTTTTAGGATACTCTGTGTTATTTTAACCCTTACCTAGACAGCTTAAACCATCTCCTTTAAAACCCTCTGAACAGGCACAGTGGTATGAGCCAGGTGTGTTCATACAGTTAGCATCAGGACTGCACTTGTGGGTCTGATTGGTGCATTCATCCACATCTGAAATCAAGTCAAGTCAAGCAGCTTTTATTGTCATTTCAACCATTTTTCCTCTTTATACCTTCTATAATAGTTATGATACTTACCAACACATTTTACCCCATCGCCTACCCATCCCTCATTACATGAGCACTGGAAGCTTCCAGCGGTGTTGACACAGGTGGCATGTATGGCACAGTCATGGGCATTGATCTTACATTCATCAACGTCTAATAAAAGAATAATTGTTTTTAGTGTTTATCAATTAATTGTTTACATATTACATGTAAACTATCACAAAGTAAAATAAAAAAACAGAATTGACCAACACATTTTACCCCATCGCCTACCCATCCCTCATTACATGAGCACTGGAAGCTTCCAGCGGTGTTGACACAGGTGGCATGTATGGCACAGTCATGGGCATTGATCTTACATTCATCAACGTCTAATAAAAGAATATTTGTTTTTAGTGTTTTCTTCTGCATTTATCAATAATTTGTTTACATGTAAACTATCACAAAGTAAGATAATAAAACAGAATTGTGATACAGCAAGTTGTTAATAATTAATTAATGCATTAATAATAATAATAATAATAATAATGAAAACATTATTATTTTTCTAACTGAGCCATCTCACCTGTGCAGCCTGACAAACCCTTCTTCACAGAGTAGCCAACCTCACAATGGCAGATAAATGAGCCCTTGGTGTTCTCACACTCTCCAAACATGCAGATGTTGGCATTGAGCTCGCACTCGTTCACATCTGGAGATATCACACAAGCATGCAGTGATCCTCCTTTAAGCATCATGTCAAGACACTTAGCAGAAAAATAGAACCCTGGCTAAATATGGTTGACAGATGGTTCAAAAAGACCCAACGCAACATCCAGATTATTGTCGACAGATGAAATTGTTGAAAGAACGTAACGCAGGAATGTTGCGTAAATGGCACTAGAACGCAAAGTTCAAAACATTTACAGCATATGAAAAGAATTTTATTTTGTGATATGTATGAGTAATAGCTAAAAGACCTTATTGTATTTTGTAATCAGGAACAAATAAAAGTACCAGATGACATATTAAATCTATCTATCTATCTATCTATCTATCTATCTATCTATCTATCTATCTATCTATCCATCCATCCATCCATCCATCCATCTATCCATCTATCCATCTATCCATCTATCTATCTATCTATCTATCTATCCTTCCATCCATCCATCCATCCATTGATCCAACCATCCATCTATATTCTATAGTATCAACTCTTTAAAGCTCAGGTGCCTACCAATTCTCTTGATCATTGCTGCGATGTTTCTATACCTTGATTAGGGCCCACCTGTGGAAAAGTGTGTTGATTGGACATGATTTGCAAAGGCACACTCCTCTCTACAGAAGGCTTTACCGCTGATGAAGCACAAATTAAACCATGAGGTAAAAGGAACTACCTGCAAGCTCAGAGACATGTTTGTTGTGAGGCTACAAAAATATCCTGCTGCACTGAGACAACTATCCACCAATCTGGTCTTCAAATTGATTAGACAGAATCCTCTCCTCAGTACAAAACCAAACGATTAAACTGTTTGGCTGCAATTCTAAACATTATGTCTGGAGGAAATCATGCACCACTCATCACCTGCCAGCATCATGCTGTGGGGGTGTTTTTTTAGCAGCAGGGACTGGGCAACTGGTTGGGCTGAGAAAAAGCTGAATAGAGCAAATTACAGAGATATCCTCAATGAAAACCTGTTTCAAAATTTTCAGGATTTCAGTCTGGCTGAAGGTTCACCTTTTTGAACGACAACAACCCTAAGCACACAGCCAAGACAACACAACAGAGCCATGACTTGACTTTTTTCCTCACATCAAAACTAACTTTTTTGATTGTACAGATAAGAGCAATACATCATTAGAATCAGTGAAGGGTCTAATATATACACTCATAGTAACTCTGTGCTTTTGTATAAAAGAAAACAGGGGGCGCTCTCTCTTCACAGACACATAAATAAAACAACCTGACTCTAAGTGAATACTTGACACACACACACACACACACACACACACACACACACACAATATATATATAAAGCTTGAAATATCTCTAATATAAACCAACTCACATCAAAAACAAATATTCTTTGATTATTTCATCTGTATGAAACCTAGAATAGTGTACATATGAATAAAATAAATAAAGACATCTGCATATCTACCTACCTATACAAGTTTTTGTGATTAATGAAGACATGTATCCTTCAAAGCAATCACAGTGGTACTCTCCGGGTACATTAGTGCACTGACCACCATCACATATATCAGGCTCTTCTTCGCATTCATCCACATCTGGAGGAAGACACAGAAAAAAGCAACAGCTGGTAACTGGCTCTTTACCTTTCCACTAAGACTGACTGCATTTATGAATGCACCTATATCACCCTTTACATTCCACTACTATGACTCATGCTTTGAACCCTGCCAGTTATTACCCCCTATATTTCATGCTGGCTTACTAAAACAGCAGGCTCAGCGGAGTGATTTCAGAGCGATGGTGATTCCTATCTATAAATATGCAATTTCTCTGCTGTAGTACATCAGATTTCACTTTTACACTGTTTAAAAAGTCTGATCTTTACAGCACATCAGAACTGTCCTGTGTCATTGCTTTCTCCATGTGATTCTCTTGTTTACCTGTGCAGGTTCTCTGATCAGGCATTAAGGCATACCCCTGAACACAGGCGCATGTATAGCTGCCCTCTGAGTTAGTGCAGTGGAAATCACAGCCTCCATTCTCAATAGTGCACTCATCGATATCTGAAACGCAAAGCAGGAGAGAAAACAGTCACATACAGCACCTGCCAGTAAAACAATTGTATGCAATTCATTAATTGGTGTATGAGTTCATATAAGACAAAAAAATCTACATAATCATTCATAAAAATATACATTTATATATAAGTTAATATACCACAGCTATTCAGCTATGCATTCCCAACATGGATATACAGTGCTGTACAATGTCTTAATGTATTTAAACAATTTTTTTATCAAGGGTGTTTATTTAATGACTTCTAAACTTTAAAAAACGAGTAAAATGATTTATTTATTTTTATTAATGTTATAAATGATCAAAGTAAAGAATTACATTACTGTATATGTACAACCCCAATTCCAAAAAAGTAAATCTAATAAACCATATTTTATTCAAAATAGAACATTACTAAGATAATGTAGAATTTAAATTTAAATAGATTAAGTTTAGATAAATTATAATTTAAATTTAATGGTTGCAACGCGTCTCAAAAAAGTGAGAAACGGGGCAACAAAGGTCTGTAAAATTAAGTAAATTTTTTTCAGATTTTGCAACTAACTAGATTAATTAGCAACAGCTCAGTAACATGGATGTGCATACAAACAGTATCTTAGAGAGGCAGAGTTTTACCAATCTGTAAAAACACTGCTTCTACAAATTGTCAAACAATTTCAGAATAATGTTCAAAGTAAATGTGAACACTATGAATATCTTGTGAACTACACAAATATACAATATCATCAAAATATTCAGAGAAACTGTAAAATTTAATACCGAAGCATTACTTCCTCCCACACATCAGAATGTTAATACTTCATTAGCTATTTGCTTCAGTATAGAAACCATACCTGTGCACCCTTTTCTGTCTGGGACTGACTGGTATCCGGAAAAGCAAGAGCAATGGTAAGTGCCAGCCACATTTACACACTCCCCATTGGGGCACAGAGTAGCACTTAGTTCACACTCATTAACATCTGGAACATAAATGCACCACACAGAGAAACAAATCATCTACTGTACATAGTTAAAGCAAAGTAGCCACACACACACACACACACACACACACACACACATATATATAACACAATAACATACATATATTATAGTTATTAGACAGCAGCTGACTTCATACCTTCGCAAGCCTCCCCATCCTCAGATAACTGAAAGCCGGGTAAACACACACATTGGTAACTACCATCTGTGTTCACACAGGAGCCTCCACGACACAGTGCAGGATTCCGTTCACACTCGTCAATATCTGTTACACACACGTAAATGCACAAACACAGCAAAACACACACACACACACACACACACACACACACACACACACACACACACACACATATATAACTGTATTTAAATATAAGACTCTTTTTAATAACCTTTCTCTTTTAATCATAGATTATAGTTATTAGACAGCAGCTTACTTCATACCTTCGCAAGCATCCCCATCCTCAGATAACTGATAGCCGGGTAAACACACACATTGGTAACTACCGTCTGTGTTCACACAGGAGCCTCCACGACACAGTGCAGGATTCCGTTCACACTCGTCAATATCTGTTACACACACGTAAATGCACAAACACAGCTAAACTATAAAGGTGATAAACTTCTGTTAAGCCCCAGCCCCATTTTCTTTTTCAGTGAGTGTAAGGACAACTGTGGTGCTCACCCATGCAGTTCTTCATCATCATAAAGCCGCTCTCATAACCTGGCAAGCAGTCACAATCAAAACTGCCTGGAGTGTTCACACACGTCCCATGTTCACACAGGTCAGGGGAGATCTGACACTCCTCAATGTCTATTCTCACACACACAAATCACAAGCACACACACATTAGCCAAACATGGAAACGGTGCTTGAACTTAAACAACATAAACATAAGTATAAACAAGACATTTACACATTTAATAACTGGAATAATTTCTCTTAAAATGTGAAAAAATATTGACATCCTTGGTATATAATATAAGTAAAATCCTTTTTTATCCATTTTATCCACTTTTTTAAATATATAATAAATTTAATATTAAAATATTATAAAAATATAAACATATATAAAAAGAATTAAGATAAATCATTTAATATTATATAAGTTTTAATGATGTACATGCATATATGCTCATATATGTTTATATACCACTAACAAATTATGTTAAGTTTTATATATATATTTGGAAAAATACTGTGTGCTTGCAAATAATATAAATAATTACGTCTTTATATAATTCATATTTGCTCATTAAATGTGTCAGGTATTGAATCTATTCTATTCTATGAATCTTCCACCAAGTACCTGTGCAGTTACGTCCATCCATATCCAGAGTAAACCCGCTATTGCAGCGACATCTAAAGCTCCCAATTGTGTTCCGGCATATTCCGTATGTACACATACTGGGAAACACTTTACACTCGTTAATGTCTGCCAAAGATACAATTTTGAACAAGGTATAACAACCAAATAGGCACCAAAAATATATTTAATACTTCTCCACAGAGATATTCCTTGTGTAATTTTTTTTACCTTTATACATCGGTCTGCCTGTAATTATGTCCCCACGGTTTGCAAAGCCAGGTCCTCTGGGACACAGCATTTCATACTCGCGTGTACCAGGCTCAGGACATGCCTCACACTCCTTCCCCCAGGCAGCTCCAACTGTGCAGCAGCATACATCTATCCTGAATCTTCCAGGCACTGGCTGACCACACATGTCCTCGTCATAGGTCAGATAGCAAAGCTCGGAGCGAATGTCTGTGTGAAAAATATATTAAGACTCGCTCCTTTAACAAATACATGTAGTCAATTAAATTATTGAACAAACAAAAGCAGACTAACAAATAAATAAATCACTCAATAAAGAAATAATTAGGAAAAATAATTGCAGAATGGAATACTGATTATATACCACTCTGAATATAATGATTTGCTCCTCTATATTCTGTAGTTCTAAAAAAATATAGCAAAAACATCTCAACATCCAGTAACTGATTACCAACCACATGAACTATTATCGTGCCCCACTCACCTATCAAGGGTGTTAGCATATTCAGGTTATATACTCATTTATTTTAGGAAAGTGAGCAATAACAAAACTCTAATCGGATCTTCTTTCTATATTGGTTTAATGTAATGTTTTCTTATTTAAAAAACCCTTTTATCTCAAAGTGTATAAGTGAATCTGGCTCACCAATACAGAGACGCCCGGAGCCATCCAGCGTCAGTCCTTCAGGACACTGGCACTTAAAAGAGCCTTGTGTGTTCACGCATCGTCCGTTCAGACATACGCCAGAAAACACCTCACATTCATTGACATCTAAGGGAGAGAAATTCAATTTGTTTTGGAATTTTGCAAAACTTGAAGAACCTGAGAAACAGTCTATTGTTTAACTCTTCCTGTTAAATAAAAAAATATTATTTTTACTACTAAATAATCAGTAGTATTATTTAATATGTATAAAAATTCAATTTTTTTACAAAAAAAAACAACAACTTATTTTGTGCTTTTACTTTACCTTCACAAATGGTCCCGCTTGGTCGTGTGAAGCCTCTTTGACAAACAAGATCTAGAAATGTAGATTGTTAGAAAGACATCATTAAATAAAAGAAAATCTACTACTAGTATAACTATTTATGTTCTATTCAACAAGCGAGCTAATACAAGATTCATGTCTTTTAATATTCTTTATAGTAATTATATTCAGGGTGGTATCAAAAAGTTTCGAGAAATGTGCCTGGCAGTTGCACTCACTATTGTATCTCTGGCGGCTGGGGATAAATTCTTGATGCACAATGTCGAAAAAGATGATTAGCATGCACTTGGTTGTGCTGCGGACCTGCCTTGCAAAACTTTTTCTGTCATAGAGGTGATAAGCTCTTCCACTGTGAAGACTGTTGCTTTGACTCAGGATGATACCCGTACACCCAAGTTTCGTCACCTGTAATGATCCTCGACATAAAGGACGGGTCATCCACAGCACACCAATGGAGTGTTTGGCAGACTTGGACGTGGTGTTTCTTCTGCTCCTGGGTCAACAGCCTGGAGACGAACTTGGCAAATAGTGGATTGTTCTCTGACAATCATCATGCACAAGTTGGCGGATGCTTTCAACGTTTTCGGGTGTAAACTCTTTGAAGTTTTTGATCTCCCCTCGCCATCCAGACATGCTCTTCCGCGCCCGTGACACTCAAAACACCTAGAATGATGCATTGCAGCGTCCCCGTGAACTTGTCAAATCATGTCAAAGGTCTTTTTGCCTTGTTTGCCCTTTGTTCTAACTTGCTGTCCGTGATGAAATCACAGACGTGGTAACGCATGTTATCAGATTAGCACCAGTTGCACAGCTCCCGATGTACAATGGACGATGTCTTTTGACACACTGACTTTTGATATTTGGTGCTCCCTGTGACTGTGCGTGCAGCCTTGTGCTGCCTTCTGTTCGCGTGTTACAAAACTAGGCTCAAAACCTTTTGATACAACCTTATATATGCTAATGATATAAGATCAAAGATGTCTTGATAGCAATTACATTGTTTTTTCACTGCTATAGCCAGGAATGTAGTTCTGGTATATTGACCATAACTGTGCTGTCAAAAATGTTAAAGCAACAGAAACACACTGTGGATAGTGGATGATGAGAATTCAAAACACTTTTAAAGAAGAAGGGCTACACAATTAGAATTTTGGAAAAACTGACCAACATCAGGCCACACAAGAACAAAAAATGAGCAGTTAGTGCCCGCAACCATTTCAATTACAAACAGCGGTGCCAGCATTACTGAATATATCCAGGCCAAGGACCTGTCAGTTTGCAATTTTTTTTTTTAATCCATAAATTACACCAAAACATTGTGAAGTGCAAATAGATGTATCTATCGATACTGTCACAGCGGGTGACCTACCCCTCTCACAGGGCTCACAGGGACTTCCCCATGCAGCTCCCAGAGTTGCACAGCATTCAGACCTCAATGTGGCGCCGTTTATATTCATCTCACAGCGGCCTTCTTGGATGTTCATCCAGCATGTTGCCTTCAAAGAGTCTGTCAAATAGAAACACTCATTGCCTTGCTAAATATATATTTACCAAATTATCTATTACATAATATAATAATACTACTTATAAACATAATTCTATTATAGGAATACAATCATCAATAATTTAATTTAAATCAAACATTAGTATTAACCAGGACCTGTTGGATAATCTGTAACTGAAAAACTTTTTATTATAACAATAATATTTAATAAATAAGATGCAAAACTGAATAATTGTCCAGAATTTAATGGTTGTGAAAAATCATTAGACAACAATTTTTGAATAATTGCAGTCATGGCAAAATCTACATGCAATAACTACGGTTGTCTGGCTGTACACCTGTAAACAATTACCGATGCAAATTAGGCCGGTCCGATCGAGCACGCTGCCGGGAGAGCATACACACGAGAAAGAGCCTGCATTGTTCTTACATGCTCCATTAATACATGGACTGCTCTCGCATTCATTCACATCTGAAACGAAAATGGAAAAAGATACACAGACATTAGCTCTTCGGCGTTATGGAGGTGACACAGGCGTTATACAAAGTTTACAGAGTCATAAATATTAAATATAAATGCAACAAATGTATTTTTATGTGAATTAATCTTGTACTATTTAGTTATACACTCACCAAGAACTTTATTGGGAACGCATACTTTAGTACATTAAAGGCAGCTACTTTTGGACTCTTACTCAAGTGGAAGTTTAAATAGAGCACATTTACTTGTACTGGAGTCATATTTTATCTACTGTATCTCTACTTTAACTCGAGTACATGGTTTGTGTACTTCATCAGCCACTGGTTTTACACAAAATAGTAGAAACAGTAGAAAAGGCATTAAAACCATTCACAGTGCCTCACTGAAATGAGTTCTGGAAAGGGGGATGTCATTCCAGTGCAGAAAGAAACAGACAGCTTCATTATCTGGAGAATGTCACAGTATTTTTTATCTGGAGTTATTTTCTTCTTCTTCTTCTTCTTCTTCTTCTCGCTCTCTCTCTCACTCGCTCTCTCTCTCTCTCTCTCTCTCTCTCTCTCTCTTTCTCTCAGTACAAGAAAATGAACAAAGCAAACAGAACCTAAACAATATGTAAATTCACTAATTTGGATTAGATTTACGGTAAGTACCGAGGAAATAGTGAAACACAGATGAATCATACAGTGACTGACTCAAATGCACATGACTCATAAAGAACTGTCTTTGTGATTCAAAAGGTTTTCTGACCCACTTGTAACTAAGTGATAAAAATTATCCCCATGTGTGAACAGCTGCTGAGTGAAACATTGTGATAAAAATAGAAAAGGAGTAAGGCAGGAATTTACAAAAGAGTGACAGAGAAACCAGAGGAAGAATCAATGTGTTTTCATTGGCAAATAAAAAGTAGGCTAATGGAAAATGTAAAGTAGTGCTGTGGGTGTTTCGGAGAAATGTGTAATCTATAGCAACCACTAGAACTATGCATGGTTTCACATTTGTGTTGCTACCAAGCACTTACTCGTCTTGAATGTAATGCAGCTGTTCTGCCTGTGGCTCCAGTATACCTGCCAAAACTTACTTGTACTGCCAATTCACATGCATCTGACTGAAAGAGCGAAAGTTTGACTCAATAATACATTAGGGTGTAGTGAAAAGAGTAATCTGCCATGCTAATGCTTTCACTGAAAAACATTAATAAATGAAATAAAGTTGAGACGCTTAATCTCAGAGTTTCATCACAAGGACAAAAGGAGCATCCCGCTATGCACTAATTGTGAAATTTTCATTAAACTTGTAACTGTGAGGGCCAGATTTTAAAACTTTTGTAAAAAACATTTGTGAATTGCCTTATCCTACACAACTATTACTTTGACTTATCTCACATTTACATTGGTAGCACACGGAACAGGCATAACCACTAATCAGGCATAACATTATGACCACCTGCCTGTTACTGTGGTCCCCCTTTTGCTGCCAAAACAGTCCTGAAGCATCGAGCATTAAATTCTTCAGCAATCTGAGTTACAGTAGCTTGTATGTGGCCTTCCATGACCCTGTTGCTGGTTCATCAATGTTCCATCCTTGTACCACTCTTGATAGATTCTGACTATTGCTGCAGTTTTGGAGGTGATCTGACCCAGTCATCTAGCCATTACAATTTGCCGCTTGCCCATTTTTCCTGCTTTTAACACATCAACTTTGAGGACAAAATGTTCAAAATGTATGATAAAGAGATAATCTGTGTAATTCATTTCATCAGTCATATTGTTATAATGTTGTAATGTAATGCCTGGTCAGTGTACAATGATCTCATTTATACAACTGAGCAATTAATCATCAATTGTTTTCTTCTAAAGAGCTCAACGGGGTCTTCCAAAAGAGCTTTAAACTTGCAAAACATCTGAATTACCACTTTTACTAACTATTAGCTCACTTAATTATACTGCTCACCTTCTGCCACTGCTGCTGCTGAAAGTGTTTTATAAATAAACTATAATTAATTTAAAAATAGTAATTGCATAAATGTGTACTGTAAAGCCCTAGTAAGTGCCATTTTAAGTAAAAAACAACTGCCATCAGCTGGTAGACATACTGCAAAGCAAAGGCATTTTAGACTCTGATTGAGAAGTCTGATAATAGTAAGATGGACACTAAAATAATTTTAATCTGAGACCCTTGTCTAGCATTCCTCGCATATGGCCGCATAAGCTTACCTTCGCACGTGTCTGTGTGCTGTCTGAAGACATAACCCAGTGGACATGTACAGGTGTAGCTACCTGGAACATTCCTGCACAATCCATTATCACACAGCAATCTGTTCACCAGGCATTCATCAATATCTGCATAGAGAAAAATATCTCTAACAAATCAATACACTGCTACAGAATGTACGATCCAAATGCACTGGATTAAAATTGGCTGGAAATTAAGCTCTTGAAAACCATAAAAGACAGAACAAAAGTATGTCCTTTCAATTTGGGAGGTGAAAGAAGATGAAAAGTATCTAATCAGTCTACAAAACACGTGTACCAAATGCAATACGATTTATTTTGAAACATAGTTTAAACCATTATGAACGTATTAATTAGCGGACCGCAAGTTTGTTTAGTCTCCGCCTCGCACTTTGAGCACAGCGTCACTGTTTTTGTTCTTTATTTATTATTAAACGTACACAACAATGCCAGGTGTATAAAAAAAGAAACAAGAGTTAGTGCAGTGTTACTGTAGCTACTCACTCCGTACTGGAAATATGATTTGTAGTCCAACAAAGAACAATTTGTAGTGCAGTGTTTTTATGTCAGTCTAGTGTTATGAATTCTTTGGCATTTTATGTACAGCTTCAAGGTGAAATTTCGGACAATTCCACATATCGAGGGATTGAATGTATGATAGACGGAAGGGAATGAAGACATTTGTTATAGTGGGCTGAAATAAGTAGAACAGTTAAGTATATCTGTATAATAACCTCCAATATGATAAAATAATTTTCCTAATATATGAGCAAATGAACCCACTGACCAAGACAGGCACGGTTGTTCTGGTCAGTCTCATAGCCTGAGTTGCAGATACAGCGGTAGCTTCCTCTCAGATTCTCACATACTCCATTAGAGCAAATATCAGGATCCAGTGCACACTCATTAATGTCTGTTAAAGAAAACAGCAGCATTTAGCAGACATTCACACTTTGAAATTAAACTGGCAGAACCAAATCCATACTGTACAATTCTATTTATTACAGCAGTGAGGATTACCTGTTCCGTCGACTGAAAATCCGATCCCGCTTGGACACAAGGCATTGAATCCCGCTAGAAAAGAGAAAAATAAATCTTATTTGGTCCTCAAATCCAATGAGATGGAAAAAAAATGAGCAAATAGCAATGGATGCATAGAATTGAGGGTTGAATTAAAGTAGCTATGAATAAAAATATTTGCTATCTGAGCTAACATAAAACTCTAATTGACATTTATTAAAACTAAGATGAGCCCAAAACCTAGAAAGGAAACAATTTCCTTTACAACCAAAGGAAATAACAGCATTTGAAAGCAGTTTTCAGGTTTATTTGCATCATTACTCTTAAAATGTTCTGCTTGCTGGTGAAATGTTTGGTCGTGATAGTACACATGTCCAAGCGGCAATCAAAACAAGTTCAAAACAGAGCCTTGCGTATTTGACCAGTTCGGTTTTTATCCATACATAAATCAAAAAGAACGAGTGCTTTTGCAATAAGAAATTTAGTGAATTTGAAGCCTGTGCAAATGGAAATACTTCAGTACAATACCCGTAGAATAAGGTACATTTTATTATGTAAAGTATAAGCATAACTACGGAGCTTCACAATGCTGTCCTCATTATTTAGGCTCAGACATGAACAGCTGCCTATCTAGACAGCAGCAAAAAAAATTAATATGAGGAACATGTGTATTGTATATAAAATGTGTACTGAGACTAAAAATCAAGACAGGTCCTAGGGAATAAATAAAAAACACCATAACGGTGACTAGATGTAAAGATGGTTTTGCCAGACAATTATAAAATCATTAAACCTTAAAACATACAGTATTTAGACATGTATGACTTTGTGTGATCTGGTTCCCAGTGTCACTGAGCTATAGAGCAGCCCTGGAGAGATCTACAGATGGCTTGAGCTTGGCTAATTTACTAATTCCGGCTAAGCAGGATGAGCTCACAAAATAGAAGCAGACCAAAAGCATTACTTGACTGGATGACTGTTTTCAGGTTGACAGAGTGTTTTGGGTCATTTGGAATGAAAAACTTCAGATGTACCCGAGTTCAAGGCAGGGCACGGCTGGCAAGGCTCCCCAAAGCTGTAGCCTGAACTCGCACAGCAGCACACTGATTTGGTGACCGCTCCATGGAAAGGGTGAATACACACACCCTTTTTTATAGCTCCGTAACAGGTGCTGCGCATATGTGTGTCTGAATATGAAAAGATGGAAGAAATTAGGCAATACAGTAGAAAATATTCAATACAGAAATCCTGAAGAAAATATACTTCCACCTGTGCCAATTTCCCTGTTTTAGTCGCAGTCTTTTTTTTTCTAAAGCATCGATAAATAAAGATCCCACTGATTCTGCATAATAGTGAGTTGAGTTACATTTTCATTATATATGCAATAATATTCAATTAATAATTAAATCCTATAATGTATATAATAATAATACAGTGGTCCCCCGGTTAGGTTCTAAGACGAGTTTTGAATTTTGGACTCAACCGTGCAGCCCCTATAGTATCTTAGTGAATTAATCTAAACATTATGTCACTTTAATACAATAGTGAAAATTTGTGAGTTCCGAACTGCAAATTGCGGTTGACTGTATAATATGCACGTTAATATTGCAGTAAGATAGATAGATAGATAGATAGATAGATAGATAGATAGATAGATAGATAGATAGATAGATAGATGCCTTACCCACACATGAGCGACCATCAGGCCCAACAGCTAATCCTGCCAAACACTCACACCTGTAAGACCCATCTGTGTTTATACACCGCCCATTTATGCAGATACCAGGATTCAAGCACTCATCAATATCTAGTCAAATGAACACAAAGAAATTATAAACACTCTCAGAAACAAACCAATCAACAACTTCAGCAATCATTTTAATTTATAACCTTTGTGCACTGAGGATCAGTAATTTAAACCAAGAAGTTAAATGACATCACACCTGTGCAGTAGCGCCCACTAGGGGCGAGTGTGAAACCAGGTTTGCAGACACATTTAAAGCTGCCATCTTCATTGATGCACATGCCGTTCAAGCACATGTTTGTTATGGAACATTCATCATGGTCTGTAAGAAAAACCACACAAGTAATGTTCTATAGTGTTTGAAGTGTATGACGTTATAAAGAATTTGACACTTCTGAGATACATCAGGTTATATTTTGATGACCAGATAATGCAGTCACATGAAGTCCTGGGTAATATCGGTACTCATTAGATTTGAAAAGCTTAATTCGAAACTAGCTCTGTTCACAAGAAATTCTTTATTTATCTACACGCTATCTACAAGCTTTATCTTCGGGAAGAGGGCAGAGTCCGCAGGAGCCAAATCTGGTGAGGACGCTAGGTCTGGAAGTTAGATCATGTGGATTGTTCTCCAACGTGCACAAGTTGCCGAATGGTTTTTCAGGGTTTAAGCTCGTTGAAGGTCTGATCTCTTGTCAACTTCCAGTGGTGTTCTTCCGCTCTTGAAACGCACTTGCCGCTGAAACACCTCGAAAGACTCGTCGCAGCATCGCCGTATATCTTGTCAAACTTCTCTGTGTCCAATTTGCCCAGTTTCACACAGAATTTCACGTTTGCTCTTTGTTCTAACTTGCTGTTGATGATGAAATAGCAGACATAATAACGCTCATGGTCGGAATAGCACCAGTTAGCTCTGTTAGTCTTGAAACATTTTTGATACAACCTCATATGATAGAATCAGTAGTGAAAAAAAACAAGAAGACATATCGGAAAGTTTCAATTCCACTGCAGAGTTTATGTCTTACCCATACAATTTCTGCCATCTGGTGTTAGCTGGAAGCCTGCGTTGCAGATGCACCGGAAGCTACCTGGCATGTTCAGACAGCGGCCGTTCTGACAAAGCAATCCGTTATGCAGGCATTCATCAGTGTCTGTCAGAGAGCACACAACACCACAGCTTCAACAAGGTGCCTAGCAAAATGCTAAGAAAATTGGCTTAAGAGTTTTGAGTTTATTCAAGGTTTACCATTTATTGTAATTATCAGCAAATAAACAAATAGATAAAACAATTTTTGTTCATTTAAGTGCACTATAGGAAAAAACCCTTAGAACTATTTATCTCTTAGCTCATCTCAATGTGATGTAACCTGTCACTAAAGGCTTTCATTTTCGGATGGGTGCTATTTAAATCTTTTTATATTAAAATGCAATAATCCACCCTAATGCATTAAATCTAGTAAGTGTGCTGCATTATTGAATACTCACCGATGCAGGCTTGCTTGCCTGGAGGCCTGTGAAAGCCGGTATGACACTTGCAGTAGTAAGAGCCAGCAGTGTTCACACAGTCTCCATTTGCACACGGTTCAGAAGCACATTCATCTACATCTATAAAACACGCACAAAACTCATGACAGATGGAATGATATATTTCACTGATCTAAAAATGTAGCTCTTGAGTTTTGTCATTTATATAGCACAGTAGCCATGTTTACGAGGGCTTTTTTTGTCAATCCGATTAAAATCATTACGATTGAAAGATTCGGTGGGATGTTTACATGAGTTATCTGATGTGATAAGGTGTTTGCATGTGCCCGTGCTTTCAATCGGAATGACTTTGTGACATGCACACATTAGCCTTTGTCATGTTTTCCGCAACATGGAGTCCCATTTTTGGTTATGCACGCTATTTTTATGCAAAGTTTTGCTCATAATAAAGCAAGATTAGTTTCCAATGAAGGTCCGTAGTAAAAACTTGTGGGAGAGGGTTGTATTACTGGAGTTTAGTGACCTGGAATGGAAACTAAACTTTCCCCTGATTCGCCGGTCATTCACACGTTTTTTTGTGGGCTGGTAAAAGGATTTATGGCCCCAGAAGAAAAGATCGTGAGAATTTCCCTAATTATGCATGTCTTGGTCGTATTATACAAACTCGGAAGCTGTGTGGAATACAGTGTTGTGGCGAATCATTTTGCTTTTTGACGACCTCGACGTTGATGCTATGTAAACTGTTCACAAATGTTAGTATTTGTATTATTTATATAATAATAATAAACTGCAATAATGAAAATAGGAAAAGAACTACTATATATTGCATTTCTTCCCCCCAACTGTACTGAAATCCAACCGAACCATGACTTAAAAACTGAGGTACGTATCAAACCGTGAATTTTGTGTACTGTTACATCCCTAATAGATAACAGTGTCTGCTAGACAGCTTTTTAAATTTAATTGTAATTACCTGAACACTCCATTTGACTGTCCAATTTGTAACCAATGTTACATTCACAGCGGTGACCAAACCCCACTGGGATGCATTGGCCATTAAGACACAGGTTAGGCATCAGTAGGCATTTGTTTGTTGTCTGATTTAAACTAACTGGAAAAGAAACACACAATCTGTAACCTATGCCCATGTAAAGTCTTAACTTGGTACACAAAAATATATTAATATACAGATTTATTAACCTTAATACAAATCAACATATCTTTACATTATCTTAAAAAACATTCCTTTCCTGAACTTTTGCTTACCAACAGGTCCTTGTGGTCTTTGTCCATTGCCATTGCCATGTCCATTAATAGGAATATAAGGAATTTGAGGAATTTGAGGGATTTGAGGTATTTGAGGAATTTGAGGGACATGAGGGATTTGTGGAATTTGAGGGACTTGTGGGATTTGAGGGACATGAGGGATGTGTGGAAGCTCTGGATATATTGGACCATTCCCATTTGTTGGATAAAGTGGTTGGCCATCATGTCCAAAGGGCTGGTGAGGAACTCTGTCCACTTTAATGCCAGGATCCACATCTGGATATCCTCCCTCTAAACACAACCTGTGGAATTCATCTAAGAGGTACAAAAAGATACAGTTTGAATGATTACCTGTATCACATAAAAACACAAAAGTCCTCTATCTGCAGGTCCACAGTCTGTATAGTGCAAGGAAAGAGCTGGGCATCCATTCATCTATAAACAGGAGAATGTCTATGGACTTAAAGGGGAAAGCTCTTACCAGATCTGCGACTAGGACAAATCTCTGGCACTGTCCCTCGGGCCCAGCAGCGGCCTCTGTCACAACAGCACTGTGCTTTAGTTTGGTGCCCAGACATCTCCTGAGCACAGCGTCCACTCAACACAGCTGCAAAACAGGAGCCTGTGTGCTGGCCTTAAACACACACAGACACAACGTAGTCAATTTAAAAATCTTTTTATTGTCATTTCAACCAAAAATGACCAGAAACCTGGTGCTACATAAAACAGCACAAAGCTACATACAAAACACAAGGAGCTAAAAAATAAAGAAAGTTGTCCTCACCACATAAAGTACATCATGTGCAAAGTAGTGCAAACAGTGCAAGACAAAAGACGGTGACAGAGACGGAAAAATACACAAAATAGCGCCGGGCAGTAAACCTACTGTATAATATGCTATAAAGTAGAATGTGCAAAAAAGAACTGTAAATATGAGTGTACTTGTCAACATATACACAAAATGTTTAGCAGCAACAGCAGCAATTGAGTAGGTGCGAAAAGAGAATGTAAACAGTTATAATATAATATAATATGGTTGGTGCTGTAGACATAGATGTGTATGGATTGTATTGAGTATTTGAGTGTGTGTACACTGTGTGTGTGTGTGTGTGTGTGTGTGTGTGTGTGTGTGTGTGTGTGTGTGTGTGTGTGTGTGTGTTTGTGTGTGAGTTTGGTACAGTTCAGATGTATATTGAGGGAGCTGATGGCTTAAGGGAAGAAACTGTGTGGTTGTGAGTGCCCAAATGATTTGGTGTCTCTTTCTTGATGGCTGTAGGGTAAAGTGTGTGTGTGAGGGGTGTGTGGGGTCATCCACAATGCTGTTGGCTTTGCGGATGCAGCGTTTAGTGTAAATGTCCATGATAGAGGGGAGTCTGTGATTTTGATTGGTTGAAATAATTTTGATTTTGTTTAAAATAAATATTAATCAGTATACTCTAATATGTATTGGATCTATAGTAACAGTTACACATGGACTTGTATGGCACAGGCTTCACATAAATATAGTTAAGGTGATGTTTAGCATATTTGGAAGTAGTCTGAGGTAAGGCATATTTAAGTACATATTACATAAGTCTTGGTCATATTTTAGTAGCCTTGTAAGCTGTGTTGTTTTAGTCTTCCGAAGAAAAAATTACACTTTGAGGCCACAATTATTATAGTTGCTCCAAATTTTATGTAAGTCAGAAACACAAACTTGTTACATGGACATTTAGATGGACTTTCAACTAAATTAAATGTAATAACAAATACATTTAATGTAATTTTGTTTTTTGAAACAAAAAGTTTAGTATTAGCAGATTGCATCTCTATAAGTTCAATAAAGTGACTCTTGAAGTAAATAATCAACTAATATAGTCTAATATAGTTTCACTGGAAATAAATCCTAAAAACTTTTTTTTGTGTAAATATGATTATTGTTTAAATATACATATTGCAGGCATTAACATTCTGCTCAGTAATTGTAGATATGATTTTGTTCAAAGTGCAGTACTTTTCACTTTTTACTTGCAGTATTTGTATTTAACACATGATAATCATGTGTATCCCATAATAAAAAAGTGTACAGAAGCTACAAATTTATGCATTTTCATTTTATCTGCTATTATACAACCCTAATTCCTAAAAAAGTTGTAAAATATTGGTTTACTCGGTGCACAAATCATTGCATTCTGTTTGTATTTACATTTTACACACAGTTCCAATTTTTTCAGAATTAGGGTTGTAATAATACAAACTGCAAACAGATTTTGTGAAACACTCCAGAGATTCTTACGGTGATTTAAAAATACACTGCAGGAAAGACATGAGACTCCAACATTCAGCCTTTATTTTTATAGCACTCCTTCTCTCTATCTGCTGCCTCTAGGTTTTATCTGATGATGCTCTTCATCACAGCACACATCCATATCTCAGTAGGCACTGAGGTGCAGAGCCGACTCTAATAGCTACAGTGTGGAAGATAGCTGCATGCAGTATTTAGGTCAGCCGGCCCCTGTGCATGTGCCTCATGGGCTTTGAAATAGAAAATCTTCAGTCTTAAGATTCATACATGCGTCAAAAAATAGTGTGCTTCATTTTCAATTCATTGCAAAAAAAAAAAGATTATATCCAGTGTGTAAGTAACAGTTGGTGTCATAAAGCACTACTGCACAACTACAGTGAAGACCGAACAATTAGAACTTTATATTTGAAAATTCATTAGGTCTCTAATGATCATTTCAAAAGAGTGATTTTGTGCAATTCTAATTTGTTGAGTGTGCAAGCAGAAAACTTTAAAACCTTTTAGATACCGAACATCATCAAGTTCCAGATGCTTTGACTGCTGGTTTATGTCCACATGCATTTGGCAGCTGGAACATCTTGTTTTAGACAAAATTCCTTGAATACATGAGCTCCTCAAAGGCTGCAGGCTTTCATAAAAACTGCTGCATGTTGGTTACAAACAGAAGTAATTCACAAAACCAATGAAAATCAGAATCCTAAAAAAAACTCTTGTGATCCTTTTATGCCCCAAAGTCTGCTCCTATCAATAACACACACCAGGTATAAATCTCAGGAGATGCTGTACTGTTCTGCCTTCTCCTATCTTACAGTTGAAATAGTTAGCTTTATTGTTCAATGATTTATAATCCCACCCTTGATATCACCCAAATAAGAAGTCTGGTTCCTCTCAAGGTTTCTTCCTCATAACATCCCACAGTCGCCACGGCTGCTCATCAAGGATAAAAACACATCGTTCACCTTAACTGTTAATTTCTGTAAAGCTGCTTTGAGACAATGTCTGTTGTGAAAAGCGCTATATATATAAACTTGACTTGACTTGACTTAGCCTACTTTTGAGTTCAAACAATGCTAGCCAAACAAGCACATAGTTTAACTGCAGTGTAATTACTAATCTGGTTTGATTTCAAATACAGCAATTTACGAATGATGTTATGATGATAGTGAATTCTATTATGTTTCTGTCTTTCAGGCTGGAACGATGTGTTGTTTGGAGTAATTGCAGGTTGAGGTCCAGTCACTGGCACTGTATGATTTTCATTGCATACTTCTGAAGCGGAGTATTCACTGCACTTGCCTCAACAAGCACCAAATACAGATATGAAACATTTCACATGACACACAGACAAGAAATAAATTCTTGAAACTGAATAAGTGAAAGAAATATATGCCAAAATCATAAACAATTATGTTCACAGTGATCTGTGAAAAAAATTATCTTTTAAATTAAACTTGATGTTTAAGACTTTTGAGACCAAATGTTTTTTCTTTTTTGGTGGCCCTCAAATTCGTATTGCATAACATCTGTCTGATTAGTCCTAAACTGTCTTTGTCTCCTGGTTAAAAAATGTAGGTGTTTGGTCATATCCTACACTCACCAAAGCATCGAGTCTTGTCTGCAGACAGCACAGATCCAGATGGACACACACAGGAGAAACTCCCAACTGAGTTGGTGCACTGTCCTCCTTCGCACACATGTGGAATAGTGGAACATTCATCCACATCTGCAGATAATTGGAGAGAAGAGAGTCTTAAACTGTAGGCTATACAATCCCTGATACAACTAGAATCAGTCTTATATTGGTACTAGGAGAGTAAAATATATAAATCAATGACATTTTTATTGTAAAGTTGAAAACATATTGTGTCCATTGTGTATATAGTACACAAAAGTGAGTACACCCCTCACATTTCCGCATGCAAATCTATAGAAATGAAACAATTTACAATGTGCAGTTATACTGTCCTCTGAAAATAACTCGAAATACAGACATTATTGTCAAAATAGCTGTCAACAAAAGTGAGTACACCCTAAGTGAACATTTTAACTGTGTCCAAAGTGTCAATATTTTGTGTGAGCACCATGTTATCAAGTACTGCTTTAATCCTTAGAGAGCTTTTCCTTTCTATAGTATTTTCCCTTGACGGTATGTATATATATACTGTATATAGGTATACACTTTATTGCCAAAAGTTTGCAGACACCTGGTCATAATTATAGCATGTGCTACACATTTAGTCCCAATTTGCTCTTAGAATCCCATCCACTCTCCTGGGAAGATGTTCTAGTGGAAGGAGATCTTCCACTCCAATTAACTCGGTTTAAAATATATCTTGATGAAATTTATTTGATTTGATCTTCATAGCGCTGGCTTTGTGCACAGGGGCATTGTCAAGCTGGAACAGGTTTGGGTCTCCTAGTTCAAGTAAAGGGAAATTTATTGCTACTGCATCCAAAGACATCTGATACAATTGTGTGCCTTCAGATTTGCAATAACAGTTTGAGAAAAAAGAAACAAATACTTTTGTCCATAACGTGTATATATTTACTTTTACTTATTAACTTTAAGTCTCTATTTAAATTTTTATATTCAGCACAAAGAAGTATTTTGTAGTCTGGAAATAAAAAAAAACATTGCATGCTCTGAGAATTTGGTCGAGTTTATGAATTGTCACACATATCAGAATAGCAGTGAGGTGAAGCGAGTCCCCACATTTACCTTATGTGAACTGTGGTCTTAGCACTGAACTGCTAGCTGAGTAAACTACAACTAAGCAGCACTTAGATGCAGCAATTCCCATAACTAGAGCACTTCTCAGACAGTAAAGTATCCTACCACGCTGTCTCACCTTGCGGGTATTATGGGGATATTATGGGGATATTATGGGGATATTATGCCATCACAATACTTAAGAATGTAATATTTTTCAATGAATGAATACAAAATAATGTAAACTAAATATCATTCAGTCACCCTGTAATGAAACAAGAAGACTAGAAAATCATTACCAGCCAACTATTATTACATTTATTTCACTTAATTGATATCAGTTAGCGTGCTTAACAGGCAAACACATTGTTTTTCTTTCTTTGACTTCAATAAAATAATCTAAATTCCATTAAGTGCCACACAGACATGTTTCCATCATATAAAACTCATACTGATAATAATCAACATAATGGCCACAATTTAACAATTTAATTCAAGTCTTTTAACAATTGTTTTAACATTTGTCTCAAAGCAGCTTTATAGAAATAAAGTGGTTATGAAGTTGTATAAATGAGTATATAAGTTTATTGCCTATAAGTTTGTGCTTTACAATTGTGAGTGAGTGACTTAGTGGCGAGTGTGGCAAAGAATGAACACACAACTCTTCAAATCTGATCCAGTCTAATCTGATCTGACTAATAGCACTATTAGTCTTTTGCAACAATTTTTGTATATATTTGCATTTGTCACTGTTTCCTACTCATTCCATGTTTAAGCTTTTTGCCGATACTTATATTTTGTTTCATGGTCTTTATGTTTAGTGTGTTTTACTGGAATCTAAATCGGACCCCAACTCTACTCCCTGACACAAGAAACACATTAAAAAAACATACTTGCTTACCCTCACACTTATTTGAGACGTCATTCAACCGATGCCCAGCGGGACACTTGCACTCAAATGATCCTACTGTGTTGATGCAGTTTCCTCCTTGGCACAGACCTGGCACAGCCTGGCATTCATCAACATCTGTACAAAGAATTATAAACAGTGTAAAAAGCATGTTCTGTATTTTCACGAATCATGTAATTATAAGAAAGTCATATAGAGCAGTGGTCCCCAACCCTCGGGCCTCTTGGTACCGTGTGTGTCACTTAAAGCTGCACATAAAGAATACATAACTTACATTATTTCCATTTTATTTATTATCTGATTCTGAACGGTTTTATTTTGGAAAATTAGAGGATTCTCTCCGCCACATCTGTCTATGACTCACTCTTGATGCATGTCAAGATGTTTGCCTCAGTCACAGATCTTACCTACATCCGTTTGGTCTGCTCTGGTCGCTAACACATAATACATTACTGCTAAATTAAAACCTCCAAGCTGGCAAAATGACCAAACAACACACTGGATTTACGTTTATTATTATATTTAGAAAATACCAGTTTTTATGCCGGTCATATAATTTTATTTTGTTGTATTTATCCGCCACACCTTAAAGGCTGGATATAGAGGATGGTGGAAATTAAATGAACTGAAATAAATACAGACATTTAATACACTACACTGTCAAAAGTTTGCAGACACCGGACATGGGTTTGGTATGTGCTTTTTAAGCATCGCATTCCACATCTAGTCCCAATTTCCCCTCTCCACTCTTCTGAGAAGATTCCAATAAATTTTGGAGTGTGCTTGTGGAGATTTGTAGTAAAGTCAGGTACTGATAAGGGTGTGGTGAGGGGGGACTTGGAGCAGTTAGCATTCACATTCATCTCAAAAGTGTTCAATAGGGTTGAGGTCAGAGCTCAATCGCTGGAGATCTTCCACTCCAACCCATGCAAAGCACATTTTCATGGAGTTTGCTTTGTGCACAGGGTCATAATCATGCTGAAACAGGTTTCGGTTCATACATCTGCATTCTAATACATCATATACAATAGTGTGCCTAAAGCTTTGCAATAACAGTTTGGGAAACGACCACATACAACTGGGAAAGTCGGGTGTCCCAAAACTTTTGTCCATATAGTGTATTGCTAAGATTTAAAAGACCAATCCAACCCATACACAATATGTTAGACAATAAGACACAATACTGTGCAAGACATTAGCACCATTCATGTCTCACTAATATCCGCCTGAAGCCTACACTCTTTAAATAAGAGTCCCTTATACAGGAACGTGGGTAGACAAGCTGCAGAGAAACTGCCAGCTGGACAGCAGCTGATGAGGATTTCAAGGAGTAGCTTCATTTTAATTGGTCTACAATGAGATGTAAACACCCACAGTGTCTTATTGCCAAGCAAAAAAAAAAATCTAATCAGCAGAGACAGAAAAGACATGAAGTCACTGGAAAAATTACTCTAAACACGACTGAAATTGACTGTATTATTGAGAGGTATTTTTTTAGCTTCACTTTAGTCTAACCCCCAAACTTCATTGAGATTTACAGTGTTCAGAAATGTGCTGTTCAGACATGCTAAAGCTGTATGTGAAGAAGTCAAAACAAATTAAGTAGTGAAGTTTCTTCATCCTAGTGCTTTTGGAGGATTTAACAGAAATAAGGTGATTTTACTCAGTTTTTGGCTTCTATACCTAAAAAACTGGGTCTGAAACCTATTGTTTTTAACCCTTTTTTCAAAAATGTGATACAGGTCAAATAAAGTTATTCCAGATGGGCCTGTGGTGCCCATGTTGGTGTTGCGACTTGGCAAAGGAAAAAAGCATCTCGTGCAGAGCCTATGCTAAATTGTTACAGTATGCAGAGCATCCACTTTGAAACCAAAGCCAAGATGTATATGGGGGGTATCAAAACGTCCGGGCTTTTCATTGGAGGAAATCCTTAAAAAGCATTACACACACAAATGTGACGCTCACAATTTCGAAAAGCTTCTTTCCTACAGGACCTGGGATGGGGGCGAACACTTTGAAGGCAGATACTGGACAAATCGTGTGATTGTTCTATATCAGGTGCTGTGTGAGGGGGTGACTGCAGTGAATACTCCTCCTTCATTCCAGCACAACAGAGCAATGCTGCCTCCTCCAGTTGTGCACAATCACAGGGGGGGTCACAAAGCCTGGCCTGTGCTTCTGCTTCGAGTGCAGGCTACCACACAGGAAGACCACTTCTCTCAAATCAAGTGAAGATTTAAAGTTAACCAGAAATAGTCTATGTCTATGTATATAGTACATCAATTTACTGTAAAACACTGCATCCAAATGCATAAACAACATTGCTCGTTCTGTATACGTTGAGACAACATGTTTTCAATGTATCGATAACGCTCTATCCTGAGTTGAGCTTCTTTCTATTCTATGCTTCCTGTACTGAAAAAAAAATTATCTGTGCTGTCTGTGCATCTTGAGAATCTGGGATCTGAATGAATTTAATAAGATGACATGCACAATACCACACCACCTACAGTTAAGTGTATAGATTGACCTGATTAAACATCTGGATTTGGATGACATCTGTGAGATAAATACTGACCTTGGCAGGCTCCAGTGCGGATGTTGGGAATGAAGCCTCTACGGCAGGGTTGTGGTTGAGCAGGGCATTCCTCGCACGGGTGACCCCAGGCTCGGCCTACGGTGGCACAGCACAGCGTCTTAGTGCACACGATGCCACTGACCTGGCTCTGGCACATTTTGTTGACAACCTGGGAGAAGCATGGACCTGTTCTGTAATCTGGAAAGAGAAGCAAATTGGTTTGCCAACACCTAGTCGTAAGTATGTTATTTTTGAGCATCACATTCCACATTTAGTCCCAAAATAATTCCCTCTAATCTTTCGGAAAGATGTTTCATTTGATTTTTAAATGTGCTTGTGGATATTTGTGTTCATCAGCCACAAGGGTGTTAGTAAAGTCAGGTACTGATGTACGTGAGGAGGCCTGGGGTGCAGTCAGTGTTCCAATTCATCCCAGTGGTGTTTTGTAGGGTTGAGAACAGAGCTCCATAGCAGGCCACTCAAGATCTTCCTCTCGAAACCATGTAAAGCATATCTGAGGCAAGCTAGAGTGCACAGGAGCATTGTCCTGCTGAAACAGGTTTGAGTTTCTAAGTTCAAGAACATTTGTTCAAATATAAGACTTTTGACTATAATTTCTGTAAAACCGTGTACGAACAATTTTCCCCAGGCATGACACGGTCATCTAACAGTACATAAATGTGACCAGAGTGTTTGATTGCAGGGGATTCCTTCACATCCATCATTGTTACTCTTTAGGTTTCCTCTTTAAGGTCTGGCATAAACACACAGTGCCTCTAAGCTCTTTCTCGTCTGCATGTAGTCACGTTTACAGATGACAAGTAAAGGGGACGTACAGCTGTGCTGGGATACATCAACAGTCCAAGCGCTGAAACTATAGGACTGCTTTTATACTGTTTTATAAACATTTACAGAAAAAGCTTGGAAACCAAGACAGGAAGCCATTTAGAAAGAGAAACATCTGCCAGAAAGACTGTTTTCACTGATTAATACGAATTATGGGTTTGCATTTGGTAGCATGTATTTCAGAATGGAAACTGCAGACATACACTAATGATTTATTGTTATTTGGAGAATTTGGATATGAAAAGCTCATCCTGTAGAGATGCCTAGTGCTGGTCAATCCGATTCCAATGCTCCTTTTTTAATCTTGCTTTTGGAATTTCCCAGGGGGTCCACTTTATTCTCTTTGAATTATCTACTTACGTTTGAACTTCCCACTATCAACCTTGAACCAAATCCAAAAGTGTTGATGACAGCTGACCTTTTACACCGTTATACAAGCAGATTTCGCTCAAGCTGTTGCGTTTGTTCTTTCTTGTAGAATTATCCGGCGCAAAACTGAGACACGGCAAGAAGCATATGATCTACATTAGGAAGGAGTTTGACTAGAAGATGCACCTATTTTGGCAATTTCAAGCACCTGGAAGCAAGTCTATGCCTCATGCAGAGAGTTTTAGCACATCCTAAGAGCACATTCTGCATCCTTTTCTGTTCGTTGAAAAGCATTTTTATTTTTCAGAATATGTGAAGGCAGTAATTATTTAAAATGTGTTTTTTTTCCTCACTATTTTCATTAAAAAGGATGACGTTTATGTATTGGTTTGCATATTGTTTGACCTCCTGAATCTTGTCCAAAGTTTCAATTTTTAATTTACTCATTTAAGCAGGGGTCCCCAAACTTTGACCTGCGGGCCAAATACGGTTCGCCCCCACATTTGGAACGGGCCTCTGAACAATGCTAGAAACATATTAATTTTCATAATAATTAATTAATTTTTAAATGTATGTTTTACACATATCATACCTGTATTTGGCAATAAGGGTTGGTTTAAAAAAAAATTAATCCTTTAGTTATTACCGTAGCCTAATTGTTCGTTAGATTCACCCAAAAAACAACAGAATGGTACATTCATTATTACACAACACGCAATATATATAAATAAGAAAGAAATGTCATTATGATAGTAATATTCTCATTTGATAGGCTGTATATCTGTTGAAAAGTAATGCTCATTTGTCTGTACAGTGCATAACAAAATAATAAACAAATCTAGCATTCGAAGGCATAATAAATATCTTTAAAAGCAAGGAAAATCCCCATTAAAGCAAGGAAAAGTTATGTGGCCCTCAGAAAAAAAACCTTTTGCACTCAAAATTCTGCATCATAATTAGCCCTATATTTAACTCACACAAATAAAGGCAACATGCAGTTTAAATGCAAGTGTAAACAAAATATGTTCTCAAAATCAAACATTAAATCTTATATTTTATCAGTACAATATGTATATAAGATATAAATCACTCTAGTACTTATACACAGGACTCTAGCATAACTTGTGTTTAAAATTCTGAATTCAACGCATTTCTAATTTAAATCAGAACTTATTATATTTCATTTGTTCTACCCAATAATCAGTTCCAGAAAGAAAAAAAAGTTATAGACATGTTCAATAATTAATAACCATTTTAACCTCTACCACATTTTCTAACAGTTTATTTTCCCTTTTTGTTTGCAAACTTTCTAACTCTCACACACATGAAGGTGTGTATGTGGTCTACAGGAAAAGCCAGCCGTGATTGTAGCCTGGTGTTTGAATCAACAAGTGACTTGAAAAGCATTCCTGTTTTTTGATTACAGGGGCTTTGATGACAGACACTGAAAGAGGTCAGAAGCCCTGTACAACTTTAAAACCATTTTATTCCTCTTCAACCTGCCAGGCAAAGACACTTATTATCTGACCCCAAAAAACAGACCTCCTCTACATGTGGGGTAATACACAGTGCACTTGCCTGGACAGGATTGGCGTAGTCAGTTATTAATAGTGTAGCAGGAGGTTTTTGTGGTTTGGGTGCTTTACATGGTTTTACCTGCCTGACCGAGCACTTCAGAGCATGGAAAAAAAAGATATTGGTTTTCCCACCGTCACCCTGAACTGTAAAATTCAACACTGCCTAGTTCACTAACATCTGCTTTCACTCACCACACACTTCTGATGTCTTTCCCAGACATACACACTCACACAGAAGGAACAGACAAACATAAATGTGATATTCACAAACTGGTACTCTACTGTGCTGGGAAAGGTTAGTGACAACACCTGTGTATTATCCGAATTAAATATAATTAAGTCTTATTCTTTCATATTAACAATTAATAATTATTTTTTATTTAATTTAAAATACAAAAAAAATTATAAATCTTTTTTATATATATTATTTAACTATGCAGGCATTTTATTTAAAATTGTAAAAAAAAATATATATATATATATATATGATTTTAATAGGTATAAACTACACATTTATTTCTGTCCCCCTCTAAAAGTATTGGAACAGCAACTTGAATTTTATCGTTTTTTTTCTGTTTTCTAAAAAGATTTATATGAGTGAATAACAATAAATGTCTTATTTATACAACTGAACAGTTGAGACTCAAGAGCCTTGCCCAAGGGCCCAACACGGGGCAGTTTGATCAGATCGGAAGTTTATGAGTTCTAATTCTAGTAACACCCAGCTTTTCATTTCCTGATCTACCTGATATATGTTACAAAACCATGAAACAGGGCACTAGTCATTTTTTCAAGTGGTACTCCTCATGATATAAGCTCTGGGTTTCACTTGTGAAAACTACATTTGTTATTAAAAAAGTATACACATAAAAATCAAAAGGTCTATGAGAAAAAAAAATCAAGCCATTTTAACTCTGAGAAAAGCAGAAAAATTCATACAAGCATGTGCACAAGCATTTGTCACAACAATTTGGTATGTCCAAAAAAGGAGGGAACCGCTAGTGTACTGATAACCACACATCAAAAAGGTCAGCCAGGATAAACAGCAGCAGTTGTTAACAGAAACACTGTAAGAGCTGTGAAGAAAAAGCCAACAAACAACAACCTCCATACAGCAGGGGTAAAGCACTCACCGTCACAATCCACTGACATTAAAAGCAGAAATATAAAGGCCATAGCACAAGATGCAAAGCACTCAGTCATAAAAAAAAATGGAAGGCCAGACTGAAATTTGCAAAGAAATACAAAGATCCACAAATATTCTGGAGCCAAGATGAACAAGGATTAAGAAAGGATCTGCTCATGAGCCAAAACATACAAGCTCATCAGTTAGGCAAGGTGGAGAAAGTGTCATGGGTTGTGCTTGCATGATTGCAGAGCTTGTATGCTTTTGTCATGGCTGCTTTTAGAAAGTTAGTTAATTTTAATTATTTATTAAATTCACTAATCATTGATGATGATTCACCATGCAAAGACCTGGGACACACTGCCAACACAACAAAGAACTTGGAGGGAAAATGTGGAAGTCAGGTTTAGTCAGGCCAATTCAATCACCAAACCTTAACCAAAGAATAATTAAACTGAGTGTTTTAAAACAATCAAAAATTCAAGCATCAAAAAACAATATGCAGATTCTTATACACATCATATATTTCATTCTGTCTATAGTAAAATCCAACAAAAAAAGACTGGTATTTCAATGGGAAATTGACAGAATACTGCTATAAACTAGCTCAAGAATGATAAAAATATATATATATACTTGTGGAAAGGGCAAAAGACTAGATATGAATTTGTGTACTAAACAAAGGAAACCTTTTTCTCTCCCTGACAGTCATATGCAGCATATTATACACAGTTCAAAACAGTGTAGTAGAAACAGGAAAACAGATGAGAAAATGTTTGCCTGTGTTTACCTCTTTCACACTGTGGACCTGTGAAACCATACACACATGCACACCGGTTGGGCCCAATGCAGCGCCCTCCATTCTGGCACTTCTTTTCACACACCGCTGTAAAACAACCACAAAGGCATTATCGTAAATCTGCAAAAAATATAGATGCATTACAAAATATGTTAAAATTTGTATCATTGTATTGTAATTGTAAAAGCTGTAATATTATCCAGTGTCACTAAGTGCACGTCAACTGCTATATGTATATATGTGTGTGTGTGTGTGTGTGTGTGTGTGTGTGTGTGTGTGTGTGTGTGTGTGTGTGTGTGTGTGTGTTTGTTTGTATTCTCTTCCCATAGTAAAATGTTGTACTTTATACACTTCTGGAAACTGAAGGCATTCCTGAACTGAAATATGTTTCTCCCGTGTGGATCCCAACCACTAAAAACACTAAAACCACAAAAACCGCATTTTAACAACTAAACTAACAACTAAACACATTTACTGCTCATGAGTTATCCAAAAGTCCAACCCATTCTTCGCCCTTTTTAAAAATAATATATCTTTGTTGAATTTATTACAAAATAAGCACCAGATAACACATGTTTTTTCCTTCGAATGACCATAAATGGCATTATTTTTGGCCTTTACACTTTACACCGAGAACTTTATAAATATAGGCCTGTTGGGCCGCAGGGTGATTTATACCAGGTCAAAATAAGAAAAAGAAAAATACGGATGACACTGCATGACTGTACTAACTGGTTTGGAGAAAGTAAATTAGAACTAGTCTTAATTACAACTGAAGACACCTTATGTGCTTTTTAAACATCCCCTGCCAGGTTTAGTTCCCCTTTGTTACTTTAATAACCTTCACTCATCTGGCTTTCCACCAGACTTTGGAGCATGGCTATAAAGATTTATGCTCATAAGTAATGTCAGGCACTGTTCTTAATGAGAAGGCCTGGAGCCACAGTTAGTATTATAGTTCATCCACAAGGTGTTCACTGGGATTGAGTTTAGGGCTCTTTGCAGGATATTCAGTCTAAACTTAAACCATGCTGGAACATGTTTGGGACCCTTACTACCAGTGTAGGGACATCTTAATGCTGCAGCATGCAAAGTCTTACTATACAACTGTGTGCTTTGGTACAATCCACAAATATGATGGCCATGTAGAGAAATCTGAGAAATAACAATAAATCCTAGACTATCAATGGTAGCAAAAACATCAAGAGGTACAGTATGTATCCTTAAATGTACTCACGCTGCCCACAGTAGTTTCCTGTGTAACCCTTCTGACACTGGCAGTGATCTGCCTCGCACACACCACCATTCATACACTTGATGCTACATTGCTGAGCTGCAGCACAGGAAGAAAAAGAAACACTGTAAACTTGAGAAAACCCATGTGATGCTGTATACAAATCTGTCTGCACCCTCCTAAAACTCCACGAGTTCATGCTCCCAGAGGTACAGAGTTAAATTGAGCAAACTTTGCTGCTGCCAGGATTATAAAACTGTTCAAGGAAAAACATTGAACAACTTTCCATACAAGACCTTAACCGAAAAAAATCACAAATTAACTCAGAATAAAGAACTGATTTAGGAAGATTTACATGATTTGGCAGTACAAGAAGCAGCAATTTGACCAGTGGGGCATGTGCACATGTTGGGTCGAGAACAGAAGCCTTCTCCACAGCTGTTCCGGCATATGGCTGTAGTGGAAATAGGAAGTGACAGTGTTAGTACAGTAACTCACTGAAGCACCAAAAACGTTTCACAATAAACACGTAAATAAATCACAGCAGTTCAAGCAGGGTTTGAATGTTTAACTAATCTTTTTCCATATTAAATCTTGCACTGTGTCTGTACAGGTGATTAGTTGTGATCTGCCATATCTTTCCATTTTTGACTAATTAATGAGCATCTGCAAACTGATCATAGAAAGATGTTTGTTGAACTCAAAATAAGGATATGTGACTATTAAAATCGCTGATTGCATTTCGAAGCTTGTGTTATGAATAATTAACAACTTTTTGGTATAGAAGAACTTTCTGTTTCCAAGTACCCAGTATTTTTTTCTCAGTGTTTTGATCCTTTTATGGCTTGTTTAACAAATAAATACTGGTGCATGTATCAGTTCGTGTATGTTTGCCAAATCAATTTGGGAATTAATACCTTGAATTGTTTGAAATGAAGAATAACTATGCTGATTAGCAAATTAATATTTCTGTAGTTTAGAAAATGTTGGTGAGTTTATAAACAATGTAATCAAACGTTTATGAGTCCCTGTCTAAAACGTTTTGAGGAAGAGTGCTTACTACACTTTGAACTGCTCCAGAATCAGTCAGAAAGCTCCATTAAACAGCTTTAAGTAAAAGTCCTTGTTTCTGCGCTTCTGACTAGCACTAGCTGAAGAGACAGTTTATGGTGTGTAACATCTGGTGCATAACTCACGCACGATACACTGGTTGCCCCCAGGCAAAGTCTTCCAGCCTGGACAGCAGTAGGAGTGCAAACGTGATCCACACACATTTGGCCTGTAGAAAAATCCTAATATTATAGTTGAATATAATATTGTTATTATACTATAATAATGATACAGTTAGGACCCCACTTAAAAAAGGGTGTCTCTCCTAAATTTGTAAAAGTTAGAACCTGTCATACTTCTGTAATACTTTTTATATTCCCATTATCAAATATCATGTTTACATTTATATTTTAAATCAGATTTGATAATCATATCAAATCTCATAAACCCATATTGTATTTACAATAGAACATAAAAAAACTCTCAAATGTTGTAGCACTTTAAGGAAAATTTTAGTAATTTACAATTTAATGGCTACAACATATTAAAAATAAAATATCGATAGAGCCGTGTTTACCACTGTGTAGCATCAGTTTGATGCTCTTTTACCAACTGTCTGTATACATGTAGGACCTGAACAGACTGGTTTGCTGGAGTTTTGGGAGATGAATATTGTCCAGTTTGTATCTGATACAAGATTCTAGCTGTTCAACAGTGCTGGGTCTTTTTTGTCGTATTTTTTGCTTCAGGATGAACCAAATATTTTCAGTAGGTTGAATGGCCTGGCCTGCAGGAAATCCAGTTTAGCACCCAATCTCTTCTACTACGAAGTTATGCTATTGTAAAAGATACAATATGCACTTTAGTTTTGTCTTGCTGAAATATTCAAGGCCTTCCCTGAAACAGATTTTGTCTGGATGTAAGCATATGTTGCTCTAAAACCAGAATATTTCACCCCCTTACCATCAGAGATGCAGGCTTTTGAAATGAACACTGCTGGATGGTCCCTCCCCTCCTTAGTCCGGAGATCGCTGCATCCATGTTTTCCGAAATGATTTTTGGAATTTTGATTTGTTCGACCACAGAACAGTTTTCTGCTTTGTTTCAATCCATTTTACATGAGCTTTGGCCCACAGAAGACAGCAGTGTTTACCCATGCAGCAATTTCTATTACCGAATAATGCCTGTTTTTAATGCAGTGCTGCCTGAGGGCCCAAAGATCACGGGCATCGGATATTGATTTTCACCCTTGTTTCATGTGCATTTGTCCTTTAAAGTTTTCTCCAGATTCTTTTTTTACTGCAGATGATGATATATTGAAAGTGCCTCTCTAAGATACTCTTTTCAGACCTAATAATTTTACTGACCGGTTGCCAATAATTATAATTAGTTGTAAAATATTCCTCCAGCTGGTCCATATTAGTAACTCTTACTTTCCAGCCCGTTGTTGCCCCATCACAAATTTTTCAGACTTGTTGCAGACATCAAATTCAAAATGACCTCAATCTTTTTGAATGGTCCATTTCTTCAGTTTGAACATTTGATATGTTTTCTATGTTCTATTTTGAATAAAATATGGGTTTATGAGATTTGCAAATCATTGCATTGTGTTTTAATTTACATTTTACACGGCATCCCAACAAAATTATAACCATAAAGGGAAAAAACAAACAATTTTAAATCCCTCATTATAAATGCTCACGATGTAAACATCAGAAATTCACAAATATCCAGAAGTCAAATAGAGAGATTGCTATAATCAGTACTGCACCGTCTTACTGTCTACCGCCAAGAGCCAACAGTGAGTATTTAGTCACCTACCATACAAAAGAAAATCCAGTAATGAATCTGAAATGACTTCAAGATGAAATAAGAAAACAGGCCTCACTACTAGCCAGTGTTTATTTCCGTATACACACAGCTGCTGCAACAAATAAGGCAAAGTGAATCCAAATGTGTTAGAGTACTAATCAGTGTAATAGCGTGACTGCTCGCAAACTCAAGACAGATTTCTTCTTACTACCACTTCTGTTCCACAGGATTAAGAGGCAGTAATACATCACTATAGGCTTGGATAGAAAGGTACAACACCTTTGAGTTCCTCCATTCAAACACGGTTAACTTAAACCCCATCACAGACATTGGGTTGAGTTCGACTGGTGACAGTTCGAGACTTCCAGTCCAATGTCTTACCTGTGTTGACTTGCCTCATGTCTCACATACTAAAGAAATAAGCCTGAGACCCGCATTTACACCACAGTTAAAATCCTTAATCAGATTGGTCAGAAGGTGTTAATTAACCCCCTATGACATAGGTTTGCCCTCAACAAACAAATCTTTTTGGTATATTTATTCCATCTTTAATTTATATCTACCGCTTTACCGCTGTTTGAATCCCGCGTCCACGGTTTATCACGGAATTGCGTTTGCACATAACTAATTTGTTCGGCTGATTTTCACGGTCTCTCACGGATGGCACGATAAACCAAAAAACTTATGGGTAATTGTTTTTATGGAGTTTTATGTTGAAATAATAAAATGTATTGATAAAAATATCAATATTAATTATAAAATGGAGTAAAATGTTAATACAGTACAGTACTGTATACATAAAATAGCATTTTTGGGGGTGGCGTCCGTTTATCATGTTTTTTTGTTTTTCACAGGTGACTTTGGAACGTAACCACCACGATAAACAGGGATTACTGTATATATAATTATAATTATTTTAGTTATTTTAATATATATATATTATCACATGTCTCTGTCCAATAAAATGTTGGTTTGTATAGAAGTGGAGTAATCCTTTCTGAAATCACAGCCACATAAGCGCATGTTCTAGAACATTATCTGACAATTATGCTTGTTGCAATTCAATTTTTTTTTATTGTCAGTTTTATAAATGTATTTATTTTATGAATTTTCATGAACAAAAAACAAATAAAAATATCCTATAAAAGTTCATAGGGTGTATAATGTTGCTATTTGAAGCTGTTGTTGGTTATTAATGGAAAGAGGTCATTAAGTTTCTGCCACAGTCTCCAGGACAGAGGACTTTCCTGTTTATCAGGAAGATATATTTTTGCTTTGGCACTAAAATTGTCTCACAGGTGATCAACTGTGTTTAATGTTACCGACTGAGAGACTGTGAGAGAGAGAGAGAGAGAGAGAGAGAGAGAGAGAGAGAGAGAGACTGAGGTTGGGTCATTGATTATTTTCCTTTTTTACAACTGTACAATGTGTCATTTTGTTATAATACTGTTATCAACATAATATTTATTATTATCATTATTAGTAGTATTAGTATTAGTATTAGTATTAGTAGCAGTACTGTATACTGTTGCTATTTCTATTATACTGTCAATTAGGCAAATCATTATTTACATTTATGGATAGATTTTTTAAATGCAGTTTTAAGGAAAACAGTTCAAACCTGATCGCAACAAGATCACTTGCTGATAACGAGAAAACAGAGACTGAGATAGAGAAAGAGAGAGAGAGAGAGAGAGAGAGAGAGAGAGAGAGAGATAGACTGAGGCTGGATCAGGTTGAGTTGTTGATTTTCTGTCATATTTGTGTAATTATTATTACTATAATTAGTATTATTATTATTATTGATACACCAATTCTAAAAAAGGTAAGAGACTGTGTAAAATTGTCAAATTAATTAGGTTAATTCATAACAGGTCATTAAGTTTGGGGGCAGAGTTTCTCAGAAGTAAACCAATCACCAATCTGTGAAAGACTGTGGCTACAGATTGTGGAACAATTGATGTTCCTCAACATAAAACTGCAAAACTGTGGAATATCTCATTATTTACAGTACATAATAGTATCAAAAGTTTGAACAAATCTGGAAAAGAATCTGGGTAAGGCACAAGAGCGAAAATCAATACTGGATGCCCGTGATCTTCGGGCCCTCAGGCAGCACTGCATTTAAGACAGACATGATGCTTTAATAAAAATCCCTGCATGGCCTGAATAACACCTCTAAAAATCATTGGCTTTGAACACAGTTTGCCATTTCATCCACATAAGCAGGTTAAATCTCTATCACGCAAAGAAGAGGACATGCGTGAACATGATCCAAAAAATGCCACATCCTCTCTGGGCCAAAGTTCATTTGCACATTTGAATCATCATTGGACAAATCGAGTTTCTTTTATTTCTTTTTGGAAACAACGGACAAAAGTATCTTCTGACTAAAGTGGAAAGACACCATCCAGCATGTTATCAGCACTCGGTTCTATAAGCCACATCGCTGATGGTATGGGAGTGCGTTAGTGGGCAACTTGCACGTTTGGAAATGCTTTTTTTTTTTTTTATGATGAATGGTATATATACAGGTTTTAGAGCAACAAATGCATATTTGAGCAAGACCATGCTAACTGCATACTGCATCTATTACAATAGCATGACTTTGTAGTAGAAGAGTCCGGGTGCTAAACTGACCTGCCTGCAGTCTAGACAGTTTAATATTTGCAAACATTTAGTGTATCATGAAACAAAAAACACAACAAAGAAGACCCAGAACTGTTGAGCAGCTAGAATCCTGTATCAGACACATATGGGACAACATTTCTCTTTCAAAACTGGTCTCCTCAGTTGACAGATGTACAGTATACATACAGAAGCTACACATGGTCCCAACTTTTCGAAGACCCGTTGCAGCCATCAAATTCAAAATAACCTTATTTTTTTTGGGTTTTTTTCTTTTTATTGTGAATAGAATAGGTATTTATGAGCTTTGCAAATCATTGCATTGTATTTTTATTTACATTTTGCACATTGTGCCGACTTTTTTATTATTATTATTATTATTATTATTATTATTATTATTATTATTATTATTATTATAGTGTTGTTGTTAGGGGGTAATCAGGCAAATCAATATTTTAAACTAGGATGATGGAGGTTCTTTAAAAAGATGAATACATTTTCCTGGAATGCAGTTTTAAAGAAATAATTCCAACTATATCACTGAGAAGAATAAAAAAAAGTTACTCAAACTATTTAAATCAGATGAATTATATGAATATTATGAAGAGAAGCTCACCCTCTGAGGGACTCCTGCTTTCCGCGTCTCCTCACTCGGCTCTCAGAGCTGCGCTCCACCTGAAACGCGCTCCTCCCGGGCATCTCTCCGGCTAAAATCCCCACCAGAGCGCAAAGCAGAGCCATGCAACCAGCAAAACATCTCAAATTCCTCTTCCAGCTCATCCTAAATATCCTCCCAGAGCTCTCACCTTCACTCAGGAGATAAGTATTATTATTATAATCACCGCGCCAAAATAACCACGAGAGGGTCGCTAGGCTTTATTCATAGCAGCTACAAGAAGTTCCAGCTCCTCTTCAGTAGTTCCTTTGGAAGAAGTATGAAACAATCCCGAACACATCCTATAAAGGAAGATTGTAAATTGTAATTGTTAAATTGAAGCCTGTTTTATGGAGTTAATTCCAGACATTAGCGGTGAAGTTCCTCGGTGCGTTGCGCCTCCTGTCTCGCGCTACTCTGGGGATCCTGGCGCGAGGGTGGTGTCCGCGTGCAGCCCACAGGTCGGCGCGAGAGCAGGTAGAGAGAGAGAGAGAGAGAGAGAGAGAGAGACTGGGAGAAAGACTGAGATACAGAGAGACTGAAAGGAGAATGAGATAGAGAGTTTGAGAAAGAGACAGAAAGAGAGACTGACTGAGAAAGAAAGAGACTTAGAGAATGAGAGAGAGATGAAAAATGAGAGAATAAGAGAGCAAAAGAACGAGATAGATAGCCTGAAAGAGTCTAAGAGAATAATAGAGCAACTGGGAGTTATTGAGATCAAGAGACTGAGAAAGAATGAGATAGAGAAACTGAAAGACTGAGAGAGACACTGAAAGAGATTGAAAAAATAAGTGATAGACCAATAGAGATGGAATGAGACAGATGGGCTGAAAGACTCAGCGAGAGAGAGAATGAGATAAAAATACTGAAAAAGTGAGGAAGACTAAGAGAGACTGAGAGACTAGCTTTGGCAGCATAACTAAAAGGGATGTTCTGCTTCAGAATGTCACAGTTCATGTTGGAATTCATGTTTTCTCTTAATAAACCACATGCCCCTAGTACCAGTAGCACTCATGCAGCCCCAGACCATGATGCTACCACCACCATGCTTGACTGTAGACAAGACACAATTATCTTGGTATTCCTCAGCAGGGCGTCGCCACACATGCTGGACACCATCTGAGGCAAACAAGTACATCTTAGTCTCATCAGACCACAGGACATAGATCCAGTAACTCATGCTCTTGCACAGCTTGTATTTAGCAAACAGTTTGCAGGCTTTCTTGTGAGCCGGCTTCGGAAGGACGACATCCATGCAAACCGACTTGTTGCAGTGTGCAGCGTATTCGTCTGAGCACTGACAAGTGGACCTTTCACTTCTGCAACCTTTAAAGCAAAGCTGCAGCACTCATACGTTTTTTAAGGATTTTTAAATCGACCCTTGCGAGGCATGTTCTGAGTGCAACCCCTCTTGGAAAACCTCTGTATGACCCTGGACACAGCACTGTTACTCAGATTCAGGGTTTTACCAATCTTCTTATAGCCTAGGCCATTTTATTGAAGAGCAACAATTCAAATTCTCAAATTCTTTAGGAGGGGGTCTTTGCCATGAGGTGCCATGTTGAACATTGTTGAGAATGGTATTTAAAGCAACAAATTTGAACTGCTCTAATACAAGATACAAAAATGAGTATGGTTCTGTCAAGCAAACTAAAACATGAACATAATGAATAGGACTTGAATGATGAATGCGGTTTTCCATGGTCAAGCGACGTACAGCACTTAGGGTGTACTCACTTTTGTCATCTTGCTATTTTGACAATACTGGCTGTATTTTGACTTAAGTGGTTGCTGAAATGCAAGGGGTGTACTCACTATTTGTGCTTTTAATTCTAAATGTACAAGATGTGTGCCCCTGTGGGTACTGGGAACCCAGTGCCAAAACATGTCACAGTTTATAATATAGGACCACAATTTATTGCTTTATTTGTAACATTTATTATTGTATAACCCAAGCGTACTCTGCCAAGATCACTTAATTGATTTTTGGGTAGGGAGGTTCCTGCGGAGGTCCCATTTCTATTTATAGGTGGCATAAAAATAAGCTTTCTACTCTTAAATAAGCTTTTAATAGCTATGCACCTGAACATTAATAAAAAAAAAGTCAAATCTAAAAATAATTATTCAATGTTCTGTCATATATTACATGTAAGACAGGAGGTATGTAAATTGTATTTGGTGCGGCAGAGGTTCATCTATAATTTTCTTATCTGTCACTGAACCCTCTCTGATGCCCTACGGCATTATGCTGATAACATAATAAGCTGTATCCTGTTTGCCAAAACGGTGTCTTTAAAGGTCAAAAATAAAAATCAGATTAACACATCTCAGTTTAAGGCTTAGAAAGATCTGTACATCTCTGCTGACCTCTAGTGAGGGAAATACAACCAGTAGCTCAGATTCCAGGCGAACATGAGAGTAGAAGGCAGAATAAGGTTGCACAAAGTAATTGTAAGAACCTCGTTTTTATTTTTTCGTATTGAACGAAACAAACATTTTCCCTCATTTATAAAGTGTCACTCTTGCACTTTTACTTCATAACATTTTTTTCACATTTACCTTCACATGCAGACCCTTAAGTTCTCCAGCCCATATTTCACTCTGCTCTCACTCCCCTGTCTATTAATCCACACTGTCTCATTGTATACAGGGAGTGCAGAATTATTAGGCAAATGAGTATTTTGACCACATCATCCTCGTTATGCATGTTGTCTTACTCCAAGCTGTATAGGCTGGAAAGCCTACTACCAATTAAGCATATTAGGTGATGTGCATCTCTGTAATGAGAAGGGGTGTGGTCTAATGACATCAACACCCTATATCAGGTGTGCATAATTATTAGGCAACTTCCTTTCCCGTGGCAAAATGGGTCAAAAGAAGGACTTGACAGGCTCAGAAAAGTCAAAAATAGTGAGATATATTGCAGAGGGATGCAGCAGTCTTAAAATAGCCAAGCTTCTGAAGCGTGATCATCGAACAATCAAGCGTTTCATTCAAAATAGTCAACAGGGTCGCAAGAAGCGTGTGGAAAAAACCAAGGCGCAAAATAACTGCCCGTGAACTGAGAAAAGTCAAGCGTGCAGCTGCCAAGATGCCACTTGCCACCAGTTTGGCCATATTTCAGAGCTGCAACATTACTGGAGTGCCCAAAAGCACAAGGTGTGCAATACTCAGAGACATGGCCAAGGTAAGAAAGGCAGAAAGTCGACCACCACTGAACAAGACACACAAGCTGAAACGTCAAGACTGGGCCAAGAAATATCTCAAGACTGATTTTTCTAAGGTTTTATGGACTGATGAAATGAGAGTGAGTCTTGATGGGCCAGATGGATGGGCCCGTGGCTGGATTGGTAAAGGGCAGAGAGCTCCAGTCCGACTCAGAAAAGAAGAAAATCTAATGATATGGCCTCCTTGTTCACCTGATCTGAACCCCATTGAGAACCTGTGGTCCATCATCAAATGTGCGATTTACAAGGAGGGAAAACAGTACACCTCTCTGAACAGTGTCTGGGAGGCTGTGGTTGCTGCTGCACGCAATGTTGATGGTGAACAGATCAAAACACTGACAGAATCCATGGATGGCAGGCTTTTGAGTGTCCTTGCAAAGAAAGGTGGCTATATTGGTCACTGATTTGTTTTTGTTTGGTTTTTGAATGTCAGAAATGTATATTTGTGAATGTTGAGATGTTATATTGGTTTCACTGGTAAAAATAAATAATTGAAATGGGTATAAATTAGTTTTTTGTTAAGTTGCCTAATAATTATGCACAGTAATAGTCACCTGCACACACAGATATCCCCCTAAAATAGCTAAAACTAAAAACGACTTCCAAAAATATTCAGCTTTGATATTAATAAGTTTTTTGTGTTCATTGAGAACATGGTTGTTGTTCAAATTAAATCCTCAAATAAAATTAATCCTCAAAAATACAACTTGCCTAATAATTCTGCACTCCCTGTATACACATCACAATCATTCTGCCTTTTTCAAAGTCTTGCCCCAGTAAACATTACTAATTGTCTGTTTGTCTTTTAAGTTGTTTTTTGTCTTTTGCTTGATTCCTACAATTTTTTGCCAATTTTCCAGAGTTATGATCTCTGCCTGAACTATACTCTATCTATTAATAATACACTTGGAAAAATAGTTAAAATATGTATAGTTCTAATTCTATTATAAAAAATGTTTATACAAAACATCTGAACTATTCTAATTGTAGAAAACAAGCGCATATAATAGCATCATTCCTTCTAAACATTATAAAGTTATATCACAACATATACTATATATTTCATAAAGTAATACAATGAGTTCCAGCACATATATACAAAGTAAAACGAATTTGGCAGACAGTGTTGTTAAGCATAACATCAACTAAAATGTTAAATCAAAGCAGGAAAACAACATTGCTGACTTCAAAAAAAGTAATACATCGCATTTAATTTATGCTTCAAAAGTTGAATCTTTTCCCTCCAGCGACCACCTGTATATCAGCAATAAGATTTCAACACTATTTTCAAATGTTTTAAAAACCTCAGTAGGCAAAAATGTGAACTCCTGAAGACGTGGTGTAGAAATGATTTTCCATTGGCTTTGACGTGGAATATTCTCGAGATCATTCACAGTGTTCAACATTAATCACGAAATGAAAAAATACTTAAAAGCACAATGCTTTTGAGAAATTTCCAGTGTTTTCCTCCAAGGTCCATGTTAAAATATGATTTAAAAAATACATATTAAAAAGGATATAAGCTCTTAAATGCAAACCTGGACCCAAAAAAATATAAAACCAGTGATTAATGTGCTGTGTTGCGGATCAGTCCAAACTCAGATGCGCATTCCTTCACTTGTGTGAACTGTAAATGACGGGTTTAGAGTCGTATCTTTCCCGACACGATGTCGTCGTACACACTTTGAGAGAGGGGAATGTAGGTTTTCTTAGAGTTATCCAGGAAGTAAAGGGGAGCTTGGACAACCTGAAGACAGAAACCTTCCTCCACTAGCTTTTTCTTTTGCTGCTTAAAGGTCTCTGTGACGTCCAAATAAGTCTGTGTGTAAAAAAAGGAATGCAGGAGATCAAGAAACAGATGTCTCCATCAAAAGCCATAAAACAATAACTTAGTCTAGCTATAGTAAGAACAAGATAGTGGAAAGTTGGAGAACGATGTTGTCATTGTTTGCAGTTAAGCACAATATGATAATTAAAGATACACCATGCAACATTAAATTAATAGGCATTCATTTTTATACTTTTCTTACCTGGACTCTCAGAAACCATGGCCAGGAATATGCTGGAAGGTTCTCTGCTAAATGATTGTACAGACTTTCCCCATCCAAGTCACGGCCTTCCTTTAGGACCACAGCCGCCATCCCTGCTCTTCCCTCGTGGCCTGAGTATGAACAAGAACTATTCATGTAGATTCATAAAATATTCTGCACACACTTTTCCATTTCTAGTTGGTACTCAAACACCGATCTGCAAGATATCTTTGATACTAAGTATGAATATGGATTTTTTTCTGGAGTACAACCTATAACCTATTTTCAATTGGCTTCATTAAAGCATATAGAAAAATTTATTAGATTCAATGAATCTTTGTCTGTATAGTGCTTTTAACAGTGGACATTGTCTCAAAGTTATAATTGTAAGTTTGTTCTTAAGGAGCGAGCCAGTGGCGACTGTGGTAAGGAAAAACTCCCTGAGATGGCATAAAAAAAAAAAACTTGAGAGGAACCAGACTCAAAAGGGAACCCATCCTCATCTGGGTGGCACCAAATGTCCATCTTATACAGTTCCATCATTGTTGAGGTGTACAGTCATAGGAGATTTAATGCAACCTGTGTTCCTGAGTTATTGTAGTAGACTGTAGATTTAGGAATTACAGTCCAAATCCATCCTCATTCTTGTGTTGCTCAGTGAGTTCATGGATCTGTTGATGTAAAACCAACCAAAGTGGTCTCCAATTGAAGAGAACTCCATCCAGAGGTAAAACATCTGGATGAAAATGTATTCATTTGGATGAATAAAACACAAAAGTTTTGCACTTACTTCCAAATAAATGAAATAATGGATAATTAATGGATAATTGCAGCTGGATTTGTACCAAAGAACAACTTCTATGCTCATCCCCAGATACTATTCACAACGTGTTCATTTCCTTACACTGATTGTGGTTTTGCTTAACAACACGTACACTGTAGAGATGAATAATCCCATCATACAGTGCCATGTAGATGAGTCTGGTTGCTTTCATGTCCTCACAAGCAGCCTTGTGATTTTTAAACCTCACTTGTCACCACCTTTGGATTGCTTGTCACAGTTTCCATCGGGATTCCTGAAAATCTGCGTTTGTGGTAACGTCTATTGTAAAAGTGCTGGACATTGTTTTGAATTCCCTTGTATTCTACTCCCCTATTGCATATTGGAAATCGTACGTTTTTTCCTACATCCTCTATTAAATACTAAGAACCTACAATTAACAAGCTTTTTTAAGAAGTTGGATTGTAAAGTCTACATCTGACCCCCCACCTTAAGGAATTTATTTTAAATTGTAAAAATGAGCCATTAAATTGTATGCTAGCCTGAATGAAATTCACAGGAACAAAAATAGTCTTATAATTATAAGGTCAAAAAGGACTTTCAAAAACCTGGCACTGTGACACCGTAGACGTTGACATCCTGCAGGAACTCCAAACAACCTAAAACCTCAGAAACCTCAGTGGTGGCTACGTTTTCTCCTTTCCATCTGTAAAGCAAATATAGAACATACAAAAATGAATATTACTTTTTTTTAAAGGATGTGTAATAGAATATAAATAAAATGCAGCTAATAAAAAAACTATTTTTATTGCCATTCATTTTAATGTTTCATATTATTTAATTATTATATTATCATCATCATCATCTTTATCAAATAATTTGTGCAAAAAAGTCCTGAATCTGTAATGATCTTGGATCCCTTAGGTTAGTTTGTAACCCTAATTTGAAACACTAGATGGCGATATTTGTTAACATGATTGATCACTCTGGACTGGAGACTGACTGCAAATGTTTAAGGTCCAACACCTCAATTCTCAAAAATGTTGACACTGTGTAAAATCTAAATAAGAGCAGAATGTATATATATTAAATAATCATATTTATTTCAAAAATAATGATTATTTTATCCATAGTAGAACAACATAACAACAAGAACGTATCAACATAAAGCATCAAATGTTGAAATGTGCCATTTTAAGGAAAAAAATGAGGTAATTTAAAATGTAATGGCTACAACAAATGAACAAAGGTGACTACTTGCTGGAGTTTTGAGTGAAGAATGTTGTTCTGTTTGTGTCTAAAATAAGGATTCTAGCTGCTCAACAGTCCTTGGTCTTCTTTGTTGTATTTTTATTTAATGACATACCAAATGTTTTCAAATAGTGAAGAGTCTGGACTGCAGGCAGGTCAGTTTAGCACCAAGACACTTCTACTACAAAGCTATAGTATTGTAATAGATAAATGTGCCATTTTAAGGAAAAAAATGAGGTAATTTAAAATGTAATGGCTACAACAAATGAACAAAGGTGACTACCTGCTGGAGTTTTGAGTGAAGAATGTTGTTCTGTTTGTGTCTAAAATAAGGATTCTAGCTGCTCAACAGTCCTTGGTCTTCTTTGTTGTATTTTTATTTAATGACATACCAAATGTTTTCAAATAGTGAAGAGTCTGGACAGCAGGCAGGTCAGTTTAGCACCAAGACACTTCTACTACAAAGCTATAGTATTGTAATAGATGCAGTACACTGTATGCTCTCCAAAGAATCTTTTCTACTTTGCCTCAGTACATACAAATGTTTTTCTTGAGAATGTGCACACTTAATAGAGCTTTAACCCTGACCTGTTGCCAATTAAACTAACTGGTTGTAATATGTTTTCCCAGCTGTTTCTTTTTGGTAACTCTTCCTTTTCTAGTCTTTTCCTGCCCCATCCCAACTTTTTCTGAAATGTGTTAAACATTCAGAAGTTCTAACATCTGAAATGTCGGAGAACGATCCACATGATTACACTAATGCACCTATTCTGAAAGTGTGTATACGTAGATAAATAAAATATTTTCCTCTAAATAGAGCTAGTCTCGAAACATTTGATACCACCTTGTATAGTGTACATGGAGTCACTTGGTGTTAGCGATTTAGGCTTTTAAATAGAGAACCCCAAAAAGCAAAAGTTTGGAATCACCACAAATTTGTATTTTTTTATTTAAGGTCTCATTGGCCAGAGGTCTATGTTTGCAATGTTATTGCAGCAAAAAAGAAGAAGGATCTCAGAATTACCCAAAAACCCTCTTGACGAATACTATTATCTGCACCTAGAACAGTAAAAAAAAGTTTCTATTTAACTAATTAATTGTAGATTTCCACTTAGAAAAAAAAAACCCAACAAGACGCTTCCTCTCGAGGACCAGCCTGGTCTACGTTCAATGACTCTTGAGCCAAGCTTTTACACATTAGCACAGTGTTTTGCTATGACCTGCCAAACCTAAGCAAGACAAACGGCCCCTTTGTGCCCTAATGCTTCTTGGTATCCTCAGTGAAGGGCCTAAGCGTTTGACCCGATGGCATGCTTGCTAATGTGACTATTGTTCTCCCATCTCTCTGTCATGGTAGCTGTTTCTCCATTAACATGCCCCAGTCAGAAATCTCCCAGCCAGCCTTGGAGTTGATCTCATTTTCTCTACTCTAAAGTACACTATTCTCTATTGATAAGCCATCACCAGAACTGGCTTTGCTAGAGGAGCCTTGCATCACTTCTGGCATTTTCATGAATGAACGCTGCCTAGTTTTTGGCTCTGCCCTTTCGAAGCGCTGCCAGTGTTTATTAGTCTCGGCCACGGTTTCCACTCGAGCGAAAGGGGTTGGGAGGTGCTCTGTCCTGAGCATTCTCAGCAGGGTGATTTCATTCACATGAAGACTAGAATCAGGGATTGTGTACACAAGGGCCAATAGCCTTACAAATGCAGCAGGGTGTTAGCATTTACATTGACGCCCATTTTGATGAATGGCTGCACATTAATCTTAAGCGAAGAAAAGCCATTCGAATGCTAAATCTTAAATGACACAATATAATGGAGCATAGGGAGAAATGGTTCAAGGATTTTTTTATGCAAGCGTCTTATAGTCTTGTAATTGAATTATTTTTTTTTAACGCAGAGGTCTAGATCTTATGGCTTTTAGAAACTGTAGCCAACTAAAAGCCACACAAATGATAGACCATGCAGTTAAATATTCAACAGTGTAATACCTGAATGTGTCTCCTATCCGGTCTTTGAAGTAGACAAAGTCTCTGTGATCCTGAAGCATCAAGTCTCCTGTGTTGAAATATACATCCCCCTCTTTAAACACATCTCTCAGCAGCTTCTTTTCAGACATGGTTTTGTTTCCCGCGTAGCCAAGAAAAGGGTTGGTGAAAGACAGCGGGGCAACCAGCAAACCAACTTCACCTGAAACAACAGAAACAAATGACTGACTCAACGTTCCCTTATTACAAAATCTAACGAAAACAGTCCTACAGACAAATCTAATGACCTACAAGTGTTGTATAAGACAAGTGATAAAACAGCGCTGTTAAATTCTTAAATCTGTCTAGCAAAAAAAATTATTGTATACAACAGCAGTCAGACAGTAAGATATAAGCAGACACTAGTGCTTGTTATATAATTTCTATAGCAAAAGTTTTCTCAAATAAACTGTAGAGATTCTTCAAATAATATTTCACAAATAATAAAGATTTTTTTTCAAATATAGGTCATTTAATTATTTAATTATTATTTATTATTTATTATGATAATGATTTTTTTAATACATATTTCTATGCTTGAAATCGCTTTGAGACTTTCAAAGGCGCTATTTAAAATAAAGATTAGTATTATTATTTTTATTTGAATATTATTTCATTTCTTTTAACATTTACGGAACAAGTCTCTTGTTTTAGCATTTTGTCCCCATCAGCAAGTAAATACTGAGTCGCTGCAGTATGAAAAAATTTAAACACTTTAAATACTTTGTTATTGTACTTAAGTAGATTTTTCTGATATCAGTACTTTACTATCTTTTACTCTTAAACGCATTCATTTATTTTATACTTTCTTACATTTTCATCAACACATCAACTTATTTCTTGTCATTGCCCTTGCTTTTTATTTTTTTTTAATTTACCACTGGTGTATCATTTTCTGGCACCACAGACATAGGCTAGGCTATGAAGCTAACAATGAGTAGGGCGGAAGGCAACAAGAAGTCTGGGGCTAATGTGGATGAGACAGAGGGAGTCAGTGATGTAAACATGACTGAAAAAAGAGACATTCCTGAACATCATCATCTTTTTTTTCAGATAACAAAATTTGAAAATCTTTTGTATGAATATGACGTGAGGTTCAATTAGCAGCGTGACACTAAAACAGGTAGTAGTAACTACTTTTTACTGAAGTATGTCAGAGCACAAACTTTTTTTCTTTAACTTAAAAAACAGTAGTCAGTACTTCAACTTTTACCAGTCGTTTTAAACAGTGGAGTATCTGTACTTCTATCTAGGTAAAGGACGTGTGTCCTATTTTATTTTATTATTTTATTTTATTGCAAGCCTGATCATCATTCATAAATTATAACATTTATAAAAGGTGGTCATTTGTAAGTACTTTGTAACTATCAGTGTAAAGATTATCAGAGCAGAGTAGATTCTGCTGAAGATTTAAAGAAAGTTCAAGAGAAAAATCAAAACAAGTCCTGTTTATCGCAGCTATAATAAAAGTGAGAGCAGGAACTATCTTGTCTCCTGGATGATTTCATAACATTATCTAAAAAACATTAAAATTCCAAAAAATACATTGATAATTTGAGCATGACAATCATAAAAGGTCTCAATGTTTTAAATGAAATATCACTTATTTTGTTATATTGAAAAATCTCAAAGGGGTGTAAAAGGTCAAAGCGGCACTCTGCATTACACCACCAGCACACATTATTTCCATATAATGGCACAATTTGCTATTCTGTAAATAACATTAACTTCTCACCTTTGTTTACTTTTAAGCAGCGTCCTTTATCTGTTCGGATAGGTTCGTATGTGTCTGGGTCACATTTCAAAAATTCGAACGGTAGATGACGCTGCAATGCAAAAAATCAATAAATGTTAAACAGTCGGTAATATACGACAAAGGGTATATGTTATACCTGATTTGACAAATTTGAGTGAATCCACAGAATACAATTAATAATTGTAAGTTGCGAAATGTTCCACTAGCTGTTTCTTTTTAGTAACACTTACATTTCCAGTCTTTCTTTACCCTATTTTGAACCATGTTGCGGTCATCAAATTCAAAATTACCTAATTTACTGGTCCATTTCCTCAGTTTAAACCTTTTTCTTTTATATGTTTTCAATGTTCTACTGTGAATAAAACTACAAGATGTGCAAACCATCGCATTCTGTTTTTATATACATGTTACACAGCGTTCCAACTTTTTTTAGACTTGGAGTTATAAATCAATACTATAATTTATACTAAGCACTTGCCAGAGCTTTAAAAAAATTGTTTTATATTTAAAGACATTTCCAGGGAAACTTACTCAACCTCAAAGTCTGAAAATCAAAATTAACCTTGTTGAAATAACTGGCTCGCCCGATGGGTCCAATTTCAGTGGTGTAGTTAACGAAGCCAATGCTGGCCTCGGTCAATCCGTACCCCTCGCAAATCCGGATTTTCCCAAAGCGCCTAGAAAACTCCTTCCAGACGTCTGCTCTAAGGCCACTCCCTGCAGCAATGCGTACTTTATGTGCCATCTCCTCGGGAGTCTGTGTACAGTTAAACCAGATTAGCGAGGAGGAACGGGTGCAATCGGCGCATGCTATTGTACAGCAAAAGATGTAGCTCACTGTATTGCCATAAAGAAAAGTGAACTGATGAATAAAAACCTTGGGTTGATTGATCAAGTATCGACAGAGCTCTCCGATATACTGGAACACAGTAACATCATACTTGATGCAGTCCTTCCAGAACTGCTTGGCAGAAAACCTCTTCTTCAAAACACACGTAGCTCCTGTGACCAAATGTGAAAGCTGAGGAGGTTTTGTAACATTAAAGGAAATCTCCACCCTGAACATGCAAATACTTTCAATCATTATTAGAATTTTTTATAGCACAAAAATATTAGTTTACTAATAAATTATGAGTTTAAAAAAGATTTTTACATTACCCACAATGATTCTGGGTCACTATTTATTCAGTTCCTCCACATTCCAATTTCAAAATAATCTTTACGTTTGGATACATATACACTTATTTACAGATATGGAATATTTGGGCTATATTATCATTATTAAATACAGTTTTTGATGTTATTCTTTAAAATGATTACGATATAAACTATATGAGACACACACGAAAGTACGTGAGCCATTCAACACAATAATTGGTGTTTCCCTTTTGGCTACACATTTGGTTACATCCTGCCCTGTAAAGTCTCTGCTGGTGTTCATTTTCCAAATCTGACATATAAAGAAAACCCTGAATTGGTCTAATAGCAGTGCAAATGCGGTTCCGTGGTGCAAACTAGACAAACTAACTGAATAAATAAATAATAACACTTTTTATATAAAGTCATACAGTTCAGGGTTTTTTTTCCTACCACATGAAATTATTTTCGCAGCCTTTCCCAAAGTTAAAGATGAAAACTTCCAGGAATTGTGCATGTTATAAATACATGCATCTCCTGAGGGCAACATGGCTAGGTATTTCCTGTAGGCTTTAAATGAGACACCCCATAAACCTACCCACACTATTGTATCCCTTTTGCTCAGCTTGAACAGTCTTTCGAACATAGATTAGGTTAGCGAATCTATATAATGTGGTACTTTTGTGCGAGGTGTAGGTGTTATTATACATATCATTAATCTTATATTAATATTAAGTCAGTATCTTCAGTATAGTTATTATATTGCAGTAAATAATAAATTTTATTTTCTCACACGGTCGACCTGAAATTTCATACCTAGATCGATGCATCCGCCAATACCGAGCAGAGACGCGGCCATATGGTAGAGTGGCAAGGTGAGATAGATGGTATCGTTTTTATCCACACCACACAAGCGGAAAAAGGCCATGCTCATCACCGCCTTGATGTGACTGACCCGAGCAGCTTTTGGAAGCCCTATGTTAAAGAAGACAAATGATACTGTTAAGGGAACAATTAAATCTCTTGAAAATTTTTACTAAGAGTATTTAATACACAAATTGCTTAATTAGGGATGATGTCATCTTTTAAAGGAAGCTGGTTGTAAAAAGTTCACAGAATGAATCTTGATGGAACTCCAGGATCCTAGAAAAACATTGCAGGAGAAAAGACTAGTTGAGGCCATCATGCTGACTTTGTGTAAATTCTGTCTGCAGGGTTTGTCTTGTGTTTTTATAAAGTTAGTTCATAAAATAAAAATAGATACCAGTATGGTTTAGGTCGAACCCAGTTCAGATTTAAATCCAAATACAGACAGATATTTGAGAAACACTAAACAGAGGTTTTTTTGAAAAACCTCATGTCTGTAATTTCTCTCTACAAACATGGTCTTCAACAGAATCCCTTCAATTACTGACAAAATAAAAGATCAACATAAACATTCACTGGTTTTTGCTTCATTGCTGATTAGTACGTCCAGCTATTAAACGTGTGCCACCGGATTCCCTGAAGAACACATTTGTAAAAAAAAAACACACAAAAACAGTAAGCAGTTATAAGCCAACGTGCCATGTTTTGTTTTTTTTTTTGGTTTAGGGTGGACTCCACCATCCGGCACTTTTTCAGCATGTCCAAAAACACTTCAGCATGCGAAATTCCACAAACCCAAACCACGACAAGACTTTTCCCCCCACCCAGGAACATATACGCAAAGCAGCTGAGCAGTACCTGTGGTGCCTGAGGTGAAGATGAACAGGAAGTTGGATGTGAGATTTGACGGAAAGTCGATTTGGGGTTTTTCGTCAGAGGCCTGATCGACTTTGTCCAGCAAAGTGCCGATGCCTTGACGTGAACAAGTCTTTTCAGTCACCCACACGCTAATGTTATTATCTGATAGAGCTGGCAGGACATCATCTAAAAACTGGATCAAATCTATTGGAATAAAAATAATAATTAAACACAATCTATTGTATATACACATACATACACATGTTTATTTTTTATATAATTCTGGGTTGCAACATGATTGGATCTACTGTAAACCTATATATTTTTGCAGGCTGGTGGAAAATGTATGCCTCTGGAGAACCTCAAGACTAAGGTTCTCAAGACAGATGGACATGTGCCAAACAAATGCTGTTTTTCTGTTGCAAAAGCATGTTGTTTCAGCACACATTTTGGCATGTGCTGTTCTACAAGATCCAACAAGATCCGCAGGCTAAATAGCACTGACTATAAAGACCTGTGGGGAAAAAGGAAATTAAACTGTGGTCTATCCTCTGTGCTGTGCTACGTGGTAGATCACAGCTCCCTACCTCCCTCCCTGATGGCTTTTTGGACCATATATATTATAAGTTGCATAACATTAGAGAAGGTAGAGAAGATCAGATTCTTTGACTGACAGCTGGTCAAGAACATCTGTGCAATATTGTGAACTATTTCATAGTGTAATACCAGATCCCACGATGAGAAATCTCGCCCCACAGCTTTGCAGGCAGTGCAGAAAAGATCTAGATTTGATGTTGGAGTTGAGGAAGGCCACCTCGCAGCCCAGCTCACTCAACCCGAACCAGGCGCACAGAAAGTCGGGCTCGTTGCTCATCCAAAGCGCGACAATGTCACCGTGTTTCACACCGACCTCGCCCCGGAAAACATTCGCAAACTTGTTGCTCCTAAGGTGCACCTCCATGTAAGTGAGAACCTCGTTCTCGAAAACGATGAACGGTTTCCCAGGATATTGTTTCGCCTGCTCGACGAAGCGGTCGAGATAGGTGAGAACCCCGCGCTTCATCTTCGCCATCGTCGCCTTCCCGACCTTTCGGACCTTCAAGTAATACATCAAGTCAGTCCAGAAGTACGGGTGAAACAGTCTCTGGTAGAACAACGCACCAGCAACTCCGGCGAAAAGACTCCAAATTGGAAATTCCCATGAAACCATCTTGATGAAGCACACAAGGCTGTGGAGCACAACGAGTTGATCATCCGCTCTTCACTGCGCTGGAATATCCCTATATTTAAATACCATCTTGAGCTACGGCGCATGCGCACTGCCTACTTCAGCCTGTTCAGTTTTGCAGTGACTTGCTGCAACTTCTGACCTGTCAACTCAAAAATTCACTTTGCCTAGTCTGCATTCTGTCAACAGTCAAACTGGGCCTGCAAAATATTTGTAGTACAATAAAATACAATTTAATACAATATTTAATCTTTCCAGACAAATTACTTTAGCTAAAGGGTGTCTTTAATAATCTATAATAGATACATCATGCATAGAATCCAAAATACACCTACATAATGTCAATCATAATAAAGTATCATTTGGAAAAGGTCCTAAACTAAATGATAAATAAAGTTAAATATAGATTTTGGCAGTGTTGGTGCTTAAACCCCTGACCTTCAAAATACTGAGCTGCTACCTCCCTATAATAATAATAATTAATATTATTATTAATAATAATAATAATAATAATAATAATAATAATAATAATAATAATAATTAACCATCTATATCATTAACATACACAATATTCGTACAACAATAAAATACAAATGAATACAATATTTAATTTTTACAGACAAATAACTATAGCTAAAGGGTGTCTTTAATAATCTATAATAGACACATCATGCATAGAATCCAAAATACACCTACATAATGTCAATCATAATAAAGTATCATTTGGAAAAGGTCCTAAACTAAATGATAAATAAAGTTAAATATAGATTTTGGCAGTGTTGGTGCTTAAACCCCTGACCTTCAAAATACTGAGCTGCTACCTCCCTATAATAATAATAATTAATATTATTATTAATAATAATAATAATAATAATAATAATAATAATAATAATAATAATAATAATAATAATAATAATAATAATAATAATAATAATAATAATAATAATAATAATAATAATAATAATAATAATAATAATAATAATAATAATAATAATAATAATAATAATAATAATAATAATAATAATAATAATAATAATAATAATAATAATAATAATAATAATAATAATAATAATAATAATAATAATAATAATAATAAT
>MU537915.1:6068968-6093507 GCA_024362625.1 Silurus asotus | reverse complement strand
TATATATATAAACACAATTTTAATAATAACATATAATTAAATGTAAATTGAGCAAGTTTGTTATTTCTGAAGTGTGTATCCAAATGGTAGTTCTTCACATAAATCAGTACCCAAGAAGTAGCTCTCAGTTACAAAAAGGTTGGAGACCACTGTTATAGAGCATGTTGAATTATATATTAATGCATGTTATAGTGCATGGGCATGTTATCGTGTCCTGCATGTGCATGTTATAGTAAATGTGCATTTTATAGTTTAGTTCATGTTGTTATAAAAACATGAATGGTCTTGATATGTTTCTTTTTTAAAAGACCACAAATTAAATCTATTGAAGACTAGAGCTTTGTTGTTTTGTAATCACACACACACAAAAATGTTGCTCCTGAAATGGAGTGTAGCCTCACGTTTCAGTTTTATGGCAAAGGATCACTCTGTTAAAGAATAACGTGAAATTCTTATTATTCCTTTCGAAATCTGTGTAAAGCCCACAGACGTAAGATGCTCAACTTGGCCACTAGATGGAGATGTGGTACAATGTTTAGAAACTTTTCTGACTGAACAATTAGCCCAGATTTATACTGTTAAAACAAAAAAGATTTGCAGACCGTACAAGAATATAGTTATATAAATATTATTACTTGTCATTGTCTTTGATTAGAGGACTTATTAGCTTTTACAATTTATTCCAGTATATTTAGGTTGCACTTAATTTATTACTGGTGATGCATTTTATACATTTTTTTTTAATAATTTTTCTTTGCAGAACTTTAATATTTGACATACTAATAAATAATACATGAGAAGCTTAGTTAAAAAAAAGTATAGGTTTATGAAAAGTTGTTGAAAAAAAATCATCAAGTACAATTGATAACATTTGAATATGAGTTTCTTCTTAAAAATACAAAGAAAATCCACATTATTAAATAAACAAAACAGGACATTTCTAAAAAAAAGATTTATTTACATTTATAGCAGTTTCCCAGTTATACAGCTGAGATGTAGAGGGTTAAAAACCTTGCTCAAAGGGCCCAGCAAAAGCAGCATGATTATGCTGGGATTGGAAAACATGACCTTCTGATCAGACCAACATCTTATCCATTGCACTTCATCTTTATGTATAATTCAATTTATCTCTCATTAGTCTATTATTTTAATATTCGGACACATTCTTATGTAAATTCAGGCTTTATTACTTACTAATCAGATGTGTTTTAATTTGTTGCATGTACATTATAGCACAGTGAATTTTCTTTTCTGCATATTGCAGCTTATTTAGAGGCAGGGGTCAGAGAGCAGGGTCAGCTATGATATGGTGCCCGTGGAGCAAAGAGGGTTAAAAACCTTGCTCAAGAGCCCAAAAGTGGCAGCTTGGCAGTGCTGGAGCTCAAACCCTGGACTTCCAAACATTGATCTACCACCACCTTCTCTCTAAGAAGGCACAGTAATTCATTCTTTCATGCATCCAAGTTATTTTCATCAATCGTTAAGGTAAAGGTGGACCTGGAGTACATAGGTTAAACTAAACACAAGATGGGACAACAGTCTATTGCTTTACCAGCTGTGGGCAAATTTTGACTAGCCAGACTAGACTCTCTGCTCTCCCCTTCAGCCACTGCTCATAACCTTGGGGTAACTATGGACAACGAACTGTCTTTTTTCCCCACATATCGCTAATGTTGCTCGTTCTTGTCGATTTCTTCTCTATAACATCTGTAGGATTCGACCATTTCTGTCCATACAGGCTGCCCAGGTGCTTGTTCAGTCTCTTGTCATTTCAAGACTTGACTACTGCAACTCTCTGCTCGCAGGTCTTCCCCTGAACGCTATTCGTCCACTGCAAATGATCCAAAATGCAGCTGCACGACTTGTGTTCAATCAGCCCAAGTTCTCCCACACCACCTCACTGCTGCGCTCCCTTCACTAGCTTCCAGTAGCTGCATGTATGAGATACAAAACACTGATGGTTGCCTACAAGGCCAAAAATGGACCAGCCCCATCTTACCTTAGAGACCTCATCACATCTCGCACTGCACCACGCTGTCTGAGATCCTCCAGCACTGCTCGACTGGTACCACCTTCTCTCAGAATGACAGGTAAGTACACTTCAAGGCTCTTCTCTGTTCTGGCACCGAGGTGGTGGAATGAACTTCACCGAGATGTCCATACAGCAGAGTCCCTGATTATCTTCAAGCGACGACTGAAAAATTAGCACTTTCAAAGTTTGTAGAATTCGAGTTATATTAATATTAAGTTTGTAATCTTGCGTACCAGTGTAGATTTATTAATTACTAGAGATTTCAAGCACTTTTGTACGTCGCTTTGGATAAGGGCGTATGCTAAATGCCGCAAATGTAAATGTAAATGTAGTTTTCAGACATTGTGAGGAAACAAGAAAGTCCAGGGGAAATTCACAAGAACAACACATTATGAACAACAAAATACTTGTCTCCATGGTCAGGCTTAAACTAGGGACAAGGCAATGCTACCCATGTGTATAAATAAAAAAATCCTTATCTTAATCATGATATATGAATATCATGCTGTTAGTGCAAAGAAACGCAAACGCTTTTTTTTTTTTTTTATTTTTTTTTAATCGATTAAACTGGCACGAAACATATTGATTTAACAAAACTAAAATTAATGGATCATTTTAAATTAATAGCTTATTATTTGGGGTAATACAGATGTGTATATACAGTGTGTGTGTGTGTGTGTGTGTGTGTGTGTGTGTGTGTGTGTGCGCGTGTGCATTTTATACATTAACTCCAGCAGTTTCTTTTCTATACCTCTGGTGTATGTTTCCAGTATAATAATAATAATAATAATAATAATAATAATAATAATAATAATAATAATAATAAAAACAAACAAACAAAAAACAGTGACACTACACAAGACTCTAAACAAACTTGTGATCCACCACTTAATATGTCCCTGAGGGATTTTTACTGTGTGTGTAAAAAGGATTGCATTCGGTACACATGTGCACCAAACCGAAAGCCAATGTATCTAAAAAGTTCGGTACGAATACGTGTATCGTTACACCCCAAGTCGATACAGCATACACGGTCTAGTGACATCAGTGCTGTGTAACTGGAATTGATATTGTTAGGGATTTCTGTGAAGGCTCGAAAAAAAGCCAACGCAATCTGGCAACCCTCCAGGCAACAAGACTGATCAACTGGAAACTAAAACACACCCCGCTGAACGATACGCCCATATGTATACAGTCGGTTGTACAACCGAGGTCACGTGACGTACAATGTCTTTCATAAATACAAGAGCCTGATCGGATGGTTTGGAAAACACGCGTGCTGGTGGGGATCTGAAAGTGCTGAAGTTAAAAGGTTCTGGTGTTCACCATGCTGCTTTGGGTGACATGGGCGACCGCTGCGCTCGCAGGGATCTTCTCGGCGCACGTCGTGCAGCGTCTCTGTTTTCCATACTTCTGGAAAGACTTCTTCTTCTTGTTGAAACTTATCCGTTATGGAGTTCGCCTGGAGATCTACAAGAAGAAGAAAATCGTGACCGTGATGGACCGCTTCGTGGAGCAGGCGCAGCGGATCCCTGACAAAACCTTCTTGATCTTTGAAGGCTGCACCTACACGTACCGGGAGATCGAGGAGCGGAGTAACCGGGTGGCGCGCGCGCTGCAGAGGCACGGAGCCGTGATGCGGGGCGACACCGTGGCGCTGCTCATGAGCAACGAGCCCGACTTCATCTGCGTGTGGTTCGGGCTGAGCAAGCTGGGCTGCGCGGTGGCTTTTCTTAACACGAACATCAAATCCAGGTCACTGCTACACTGTTTCAACTCATGTGGAGCAAAACTACTAGTGGTCGGAGCGGGTAAGTGACATCAAAACTTTTTAATTTTATTACGTAACAACTCGCGAGCAGGCTCCGCCCATTGCTCTCCTGTAAGGATTCAAATAAATAGTTTCGATATTTTAAAATATATTTTTTATACCCGATTGGCTTTTTTAGTAAATGTTTTTTTATTTTTTTTCATTTTCTTTCTGACAATTCTTGTGACGTCACTGTGGGGTTCTGCCTAATTCTTTTTATCAAATTAGCTTTCGTGGTATCAACAATTTTTTGAGTCCATGTCTGTTTACAAGAAAGTACTTTATTGATCCACCTTTGCACATCATCACCTTCAAGACAGTCCCCTTTGCACAGCAAAACAGCGCTCCCAGCGTTCCTACCCCTTCTGAAATATGTCCCAGAAGGCTTCTTATCAAACATGTCAAGCACCTTCTGTGATTCACACTGTTTAAGTGTAAAGTCCACATGAGCTAAATCTGTTAATACGGTGGGTACGGAATTGAGATTTATTTCCGACGATCATCATGCACAAGTTGCTGAATGCTTTCGATATTTTCGGGGGTTGACCTTGTTAAAGGTTTTCCTGATCTCTCATTGTCTTACTTGCAGATTTGCCCAGATTGATCCAGAATTTCACATTTGCTCTTTGCTCTAACTTTAACTCCATCAAAAAATCGCAGACTCGCTAACGCACATGGTCAGAATAGCTCCAGTTAGCAATATTAGTCTCGAAACGTTTTGATACCACCTCGTATAAGAGAGAAGAAAAGAGAGAGGGAGAGAGAGAGAGGCAACAGGGAGAGAGAGGCAACAGGGAGAGAGAAATAAGTGTCCTTTTTGTTGTGTAAACATTAAATAAATTATACATCATTGTGATGTTCAGTGTTGTACAACCTTGTAATCCCTTTAACTCCTAACCTACAACAGTACCTGAGTTTATTAACACCCTTGTAGCTGAATGAGTACATATTTCAACAAGGTTATTAAAAAAATCAAATGGGGACTAACTATACCAATCTCATGGTCAGATGTCCACAAACTTTTGACTATATAAAGGATTTCACAGACAGTATGCAAAATAACATTAGAAATAAGGAAATACAAACACTCTCAGTTAAACTCTGGGTTTTACTTTCTTATTTTGAGAAAGAAAAAGAATTAGAAGTGGAAGATCAATCCTTTATTTGTTACATATAACTTAAAGCACAGTGAATTAATTTTTCACATATTCCAGGCTCAGAACTCAGCACATCAGCTATGGAACAGCTACGACCCCTGGAGTCATGTAGAGTCTCTACATGATACATGTCTCCTGACTTTCCCAGTTTGGCAACAGTATCATATGTGATGTGCTTGACATGTTTCCTATTAAAGTCCATCTCAAGTTTGCAACAGCTGATCCATAGCATGAGGCAGTTCATTCTAATTCTCGAACTTGTTCGACTTTTGGAAGACATTTAAGGTGAAAAGGTTTTTATTTCCCAAACAATTGTAGCCTTTTAGCAGTGTATCACACCACTTATAATAATAAGATTTGAATGACAAACAAGTTTAAGAGAGTTGTGTATAGAAGGTAGTGTGCCTGGAAATAGCAACCTCAAGAGCAGAGAGAAATGGAGACTTGGCAACACATAAAATAAACAGTACAATGAACTACAATAAATAATCATATATATATGGTTGGCATAAATTCTAATGAATTACCTATTAATATAGTTTATTTTTTAACTTTATATGCATCCACTTCTACTTTGTCGACTTTTACACTGGTGTATATATATATGTCACATACAAGAGACGTTCAAGTCAAGCCGGGACTTTTAATGTTACAGGCATAAAAATGGATGCCAGCGTGTCGATAAGTAACTAGTGTGTTCTATAAGTGATAGGCGGAGCACATGTCACGGTTCTGTCCAGAGACCGTTAATCAAGATGGCAAACAACAGTGTTAGTGTGTGCATGGAACGGCGTGTGGTGATGAAATAATTCTAATTTTGTGAACAAGGACGTTAAACCGATATCCACAGAAGCCTTCAAGCACAATACGTTGATAAAACGCTCAGCCACAGTTAGACATGTTGATGGTGTAAAAGTTTCAAAGATAGCCGTACGTCCATCTGTGACGATCCCCGTCGTGGTGGTTCCCTGATAATAAAGTAAAGCAGGCTGTCCTAGGATGGTTCAGATGTACTGAAACATCTTGCTGTGCTGAAACTTTTCAGGTTTTAGATAAATGCATGGATAAGTGTATAAATGTAGCAGGGGAATATTAGAATCTCTGACCTTATTGAAGAAATTATTATCATATAATATTATTATTTCTGTATACTGCTTAATACCAATGCGTAACCTACTTTGCAAAATTACAATATTTACAATTCATCTGTTAAATTATCTATATATATAAATAATCTATGTTTAAAAATTTGTGTATATGTGCTTGCTATATTATAGATCTTTTGGGCACCTTGGAAGATGTCCTGCCTAATCTACAGGAGGACAACATCTCAGTGTGGGCAATGAAGCAGGGGGTCTCCTATCCAGGGGTCCATTGCCTGTTGGACAAGATAGAGCAGGCGTCATGTGAACCAATACCTCCTGAACTCAGATCGACCAAATCTATCAAAGCTGCCACACTTTATATCTTCACTTCAGGAACCACAGGTGGGTACCAGTCTTAAAAGGATCAAATTAAACACAGATAGAATTGTAGCTTTATACCTGAAACTCTAGACATTTTGATGAGAAAGTGTTTCTGATCAATCAAACCAACCATGATGCTAAAAAAATGTTCCCATACTGTTTGGTGTGAGAGAAATAAGCTAGGTTGGGTTGCCTGCGATCAAGCAAACTTCTCTAATCACCTCTTTTAATTGCTGACAAGGGAATGATTGCACTGGTTATCCTATGCAATTGTGTATAAACAGCATGTGAATATATTAGGGTTAAATTAAACTGGAGCAAAACAACAACCTTGTACTGAGGGAACGTTAGCGTTTTTTATGGTGCCAAAAAGATATTACTCATACTAATCCTCTGTCCTTGTCTCAGTACTGGTGAAGGTTCAAAGAATCAGCTGACTGTGTTAAAGAACTAAACTTCTCATTGTGGGTCCCAATCATTTTACTGCACTTTGTACTGAATTGGCTGTTTTGTTTCCTTTAATAATTAATTACAAATAATCATATATACACCGATCAGGCATAACCTTATGTCCACCAATCAGGTATAACATTATGACCACCTGTCTAATATTATGTTGGTCCCCTTTTGCTGCCAAAACCGTTCTGACCCGTCGAGCATTAACAGCAATTTGAGCTATAGGAGCTCATCTGTTGGCTCGGACCATACGGACCAGCCTTCATTCCAAACTCACACAACTTTAAGGACAAAATGTTTACTTGATGCGTAATAAATCCCACCCACTAGCAGGTGGCATGATGAAAAGATAATCAGTGTCATTCACTTAACCTTTCATAATGTTATAATGTCATAATGCTATGCCTGCTGATCGGTGTGTAATAAATCTAAAATATGGCTTAACTGTCTAAAACATGCCTTCCATCTAACTGGCATTACATCTGGTCCCTATCCTTTATCTTACAAATGGTGATCCTACAACATGGCCCAATGAGACTATCTTTACTACTCTAAGCAGCTCTATATGGCCTGGGTGTTTGCAGACACTTTGCTTTGTCCAGGCTCCAGGGGTGGGCTCAGTAAACATTACCCAATAGGGTATTTTTTGTACCTTTCGTACGAGTTTTTTAAGACTGAATTCGCCTTTCCTTCATTATTCCTACACCATACAGTATCATGTTTCTCAATAGGGCCACTGTTGATCCTTGCATGGCTTTGCATGGAACTAACCGAACTGATTAAGCGCTATGAATCTATTTTTCAGCTTTGTTAACCATAGAACAGATTGAACAGGTTAAGGCTAGGTACTGGGTCACTGGGACAGGGGTATTAAAGGTTAGGGACTGATATCCTGTCTCTATTTCCAAAGAGGGATCACTGACCTAAAAAAGAACAAACAGTACCAAGACTGATGTATGTTGTGAGGTATCTGTAACATTTTTTTGTGCAGTGCCTGACCTTGGCTGTTTTGCAACTGCTAATTTGAAAGGTGAGATTAAAGAGATAAATAAAATCTGCCTCAAGACTGTAGAAGGACTTTAAGATGATACATACTGTATCTGTACTGTATACTATACTGTTTCATACCTCACTTTGCTATTTAGAGATGTTGTACAGCATCTGCTGGTGTGATAGTCTAGTTGTGGCAGGGCTCTGTCATGTGACGAACAGTACAGATTTCAACCCATTCATAAAACCTGTTCCTGAATATCTCTGCTTCAGTTTCCAAGTGGTAATTTAGATTCCGAGTGGTATGTAATCTAACGCCTGCACCTTTTGGATTTTACTCAAAAAACATTTGCTTAATGACAGGATATATCACCCAGAGCATCGCATCCGTCTTGTAAAATGCTTCCTAAACTGCCACACCTATTAGGAAAGAGTCATCTTACTTTACAGTTGGATTTAAACTGAATAAAGCACACCGGCTTAAAGATCAATATAGTTTCTGTGAATATTGCGAATCATCCTCAAACATCCTGTTATCGCATACGTTATAGTGGCTGTTATAGCAACAGTCATTTCCTTACAAGACTCTTTTTTTTTTTTTTCTTCTCCTGAAGTTAATATGACCTAAAAAATGTCATGTCACTCACAACAGACTTTCCAAAGATGGAAATTCTATGAATTATGACAGACTCCTTCCTCAAATGTTAAATAAACATACACAAGTGTCACCATATCAGTGATTACACAGGATTTTTTGTCTTTACTCTGCCTTGAATGACTTCAGCACATCTGCGGCCACAGGACAGCACTAGTCTCTCGCACTGCTCTGGTGTGATTTTGGTCCACTCTTCTTCCAGTCTCCTCCACAGTTCGGTGACTGTAGTGGGTTTCTTGGCCATAACTTTTATCGCCAAGGATTTTCCAGAGGTTCTCTATTGGGTTGAGATCAGCACTCTGGGCAGGCCATGTCATTATTTCAATGTTTTCAGTTTCAAGGAACGGCTTTACCCGTTTTGCTGTGTGACATGGAGCGTTGTCCTGCAACACTGCGGGCTGATTGGGTGATGAACGCAGGGAAGGAACTATATGTTGTTGAAGAAGGTAAACATTTGCATTCACTCTTCCATGTAGCTGTATAAAAGGCCCAACTCCTGCTGCAGTAAACATGCCCCAAACCATGACACTTACTCCACTTTTCACTGACTTCTTTACACACTTTGGGTTCAGTCTTTCTCCAGTTTGTCACCAAACATAATGTTTCTCATAGGACCCAAATAAATTAAACTTGCTTTCATCACTGAAGTGAACTTTGTACCAGGTCTCCTCTGTCCACACAACATGCTCCTCAGCAAAGCTTATTCTAGCCTTTGGTTCTTTCTGCTAACGAGAGGTTTGGTCACTGCAGATGGGCTTTCAGTCCAAATGCTCTTGAACATCGAGACACTGTATGACAAGACAGACCCTTACCCTGTTCAGCGCTGAACTGGTGAGCAATTCCAGCTGCAGTGTGGAAACGATTGCCCATTGAGATCCTCCACAGTATCCTGTCCTCTCTTGTATTTGGACGACCAGAGTTCTTGGCGGACTTGAATGAGTTTGAGATGTTGTAAAGATTCAATATTCTTGAAATCACAGATTTGGAATGACCAACTTGTTTTGCTATGGCTGATAGGGTCATCCCTTTGCCCTTCATGTGGACAACCTGCTGCCGGAGGCTTTAAGTCACTTTAGAACAGCCCACCATCTTGTAGAGTCAGTGAAACTGGAAATGAGGCTGCCAGTTAAATAGGAATTGACAGAGAATCAAGGAAATTAGCACCAGGTGCCAGATTAACACAAATAACTGGAAGGTATCTGAAAGTGTTCTCTAATTTTGATCAGTGTGTTTTCTGCAAAATAATTTTTTTTAAATGCCTTATTTAGTTATTTTGTGGAAAAGGTGTTCTGGTAGCATGGTATAGACGGAACAAAAACTCCTTCAACTGTTGAGCAGTGAAGATGACATTATTTCAGAATCGGTCAATATATATATTGAGTAAAGCACAAAGGTATTTGCCTTTAAATGTACTTAAGTATCCAAAGTACTATGATATATTATGGCTATAATGTTCTATAATTTTTGTCAAAGCCTCTTGCTCAGTCATCAAGTTTGAGTCAGGAGTTTCTTGCATAATTTATTACTCTCAAAATGTTCTGCTTACTGTTGAACTGACGCTGAACTGTATGCAGAGATGGACACAAGTACACATAGCATACACTTAAGTAGAGTAAAAGTCAAGATTCAGGTAAAAGAGTACTCCAGTAAAAGTAAAAGTGTTCCCTTTAAACCACAAAAGTACAAACGTATTTGCCTTTAAATGTATTTAAGTATCCAAATACTATGGTTTATTATGGCTTTAATGTCTTATTATAATTTTTTATTACAAGGCTCTTGCTTAACCTCTCAGTTTATGTGCAAAGACTCGATTGTCCAGTCGACCGTATTAACAGAATTATATTCTATTCAGAGTCATACACTGATTGATATCTTCTCTTCAACCTTATCGTGCATATTAGGCCACGAATGCTGTGGCGAATTTGGGTCAGAAGTTTCTTTCATTATTTATTCCTCTCAAAATGTTCTGCTTGATGTTGAAATTACCCTGAACTGTATGTTTGTGCTAAGTAGATACCATCAACCGGCAATAGCGGTTCTAGTTTGAATGAAGCCCTGGGTGAAACACGCCTTGGCTCAAAGTCTCTCCCACTTTTTAGATTCAGTTTTTAAAACGCTTCTCTCTTCTTCAGCTACTGGATGAGTAAAACAAATGTAAAACAAATCCACAAATGTGGATACATTCCTGAAAGCTTTATTTAATGTATAAATATCACCTTAAATGCGCAATTAAATACACGTCATTGTGCACAATTTATCAACCTTATAGAAACAAGAACTCCTTGGCTAATTGTAGCCATAAGATACATACAACATCTCTAACTTTATAATATATGTCTTTTGAATGAGCTTTTCAAGCTGCACTGGGGATTCCCCCTTACTGAACTCAGTTCAGGATCTTTTCAGTACAATCACAGAAAACCTTAATGACATCAGCAATAGAGCTCTTTTTAAAGTTGATAAACAGTGTTTATATTTTTCTTCCTGATTTTACAGGGTTACCCAAAGCTGCTGTGATCACTCACTTGCAGTCTCTCAAGGCGTCGTCTGGGTTCTGGATACACGGCGGCACTGCAAAGGATGTGATTTACACACCGCTGCCTCTGTATCACAGCGCAGCCTCTCTCATAGGCATCGGCGGCACTATAGAGCTGGGTAACACTCTCACCTTTGTTCATTTTTTATATCAGATTATCCGTGTCATATTACCTTTATAAGGGCTGTGGATATTCTTAAGATGATCGAAGTGTAATTATGTAGAGTAGCTCTAACTAAAATCTCTGAACAGTATCATTTACATTACTTGGAGTGAATGTATGTTTTCTATGTATTGCGCTGCATCTCTTGAATCTTTTGAACTGATCAGTAGACCAACTTCACAATCATGATTTCTAAATTTCCCAGTCAGATAATCAAGTTTGCACCCACGTGGTTAGTGGAGAACATTCAGTATTTTCCCAATTTCTAATATAACATGTTTTATTTAGACATTAAATGTGATTTCAGTTATTTATAGTAACTGAAAGTTATGCAGTTTATTTATTAAATTACAATCAATTTTGCACCCAATGGCTGTCCATATTTATGGAGTCACAATGTGCCTGAAAATAAAGCATTATTACATTATTATATATTTAGGCCTAATAGCTTGAATCTTTTATTAATAATAAATCAAAAATAGCATGGTGTGAAGCAGCTTTAATATATAGGTTATAGGTAGACTTTTTGTTAAAATTATTTCTGTATTTTAGGACAGTTCTGTTAGACTTATCTAAAAAATTAGGGCCGTATTGTGATTGCTTTGTGGTGCTGGGAATTGAACTCATGTCCTTTTAAGTTCCTCCTTCTCTGTTTGCTTAATTCTTAATGCATAATTCATCCTTGTGTAAAATCTGTGGTTGCCAGTAAGTGCAAAAGACAAAAACACAGGAAATTACTGTGATGTTTCTGAGAATCTTGTTTCGTCTGGAAAATTTGGTCTGTATGATGTTTAGTTTTGTTGGTGTGTGTGGTCCCACTTTAATAATCCGTATACAGTATATGACTGTAAATGGATTATTGTCATGCAAACTAACCTGGGAAAAAAGCAAACTAATAATTGCTGAAATGACGTTTGGCTTTCATTTAATTAAATTTCCTAGAACAACTACATGGTTGTGTATGTTCATTTATTGAATGTTTTTGAGGACTAAAATGTCCACATAAATAGTGTTGTTTTAACTATCTATTGAAAAGCTATCCAAAAAAAAAATATTTCCTTTTGGTTAGGTTTAGGCATTGACATAAAAAGGTTGAGTAATCATTGTGGTAATGTGTGATTATGTTAATTATGTTAATAGCAAAATTTGTTGTAAATGTAGTGATATGTCATTGTGGAATATGTTATTGCATTTTAATTTTAGCCCTCAACTTCAGTTTCTTGTCATTTCCAACAAATACTAGGTTACTAGGTATCTAGTCACCATATGTCCCACATCGAAGTTGTGAAATGATTAACAGAGCTGTGATGTATACAAAGTTCAAACTATATGTGTCAGCTGAAGTAAGATCTAACCCTTAGCAAAGGCGAGTGAACTGCAGTGAACTCGCTGGACATCCAGGACATTGAATTCACTGTTTATTCAGTTCTGAGTTAAAATAGGACCTTGCGTGTTGATCTGTTTATTTATTCAGACGTCAAGTGAGGACAAGGTTAAGGTTCCAGGCAATCTGAGGTATTCTCTCTCATGAACTTTCTGAGAAATGGTTTCATCACTGTTCATATGGACAAATGGTCGAGCTTGGGTAACTGTGTGTTCCAGATTTTGATCTGGGCTGCTGAGGTCGTTGAGTTGAACCAGATCGGTCTTTGTGCCAGAAACAGCCAATTAAATTACATTGCACAGGACAGTGTGTCTCATTGTGGTCATAACACTGTGTGTAGGATGAACACTTGTATGTCAGAAAGACAAATGCTTTTAATAACGCAACTTTAGAAGGGTGTTAATGACTCTGCGCAGAATTGTATAGGTACTGTCTTCACTGGATGTGGCTTCTCTCATGTAGAGAGCAAACGCTATAGCATTGTGACTATTAAGTTGAATTCTTATCAACCTGATTGGTTAGAAGGTCTTGAGCAGCTCTGACTGTAGTGCCAGATATAATTCCAAATCCAAACAGTGTATTTCATTTTGAATGAATAAAAATAATGGTCTGCAAATTAGGCTGCATCACACCACTTTGCTTTTCATAATTACTTATAAGATCTTAACATATTTGATTCCCTGTGGTGTTAAATATTTGAGTAAATGTACTTTGTGCAAAAATTTTGCCTATTTTTTTCGCTTTACTGATTATCGAAGATATAAGCAACATTTACTCCTTGTTCAAATACATTTCTGATTCAATATAGGTACTTTTTACTCCACTAGGGTTAGTGGATAACTAATTATATTTTGCAATCAGCTCTGAATTTTGTATCTATTTACTTTCATTTTATTTGTCTATTAAATATTAATAGTTCTTCCACTTTGTGTCATGATACTGTATTTATTTTTTTACTGAAAATCCCTGTTTGAAAGATTGCTTTACTACTGACCTGTTTGGGCTTTGTTTCATTCTGGCATGTTGAAGAGTCTGTGGTGTTTATCTTAATTAATGCAGTGTTGAGGTTGACAATTCTATTAGTATCTTAGGGAATAAAACCTAAAGAAAAAAACCTGGGTTTGGCTTTTTATTAACATGTGCATTGGTGTTGAGCACTTGTGCATATTTGAGCCTACATTCAATATAAGTCAAATACTCAAGTACTGTTCAAATCAAAGACTTTTCCTCAAGTCATATTAGAATTGGTGAATTTTAACTGCAAAATTTAATGGCGTAAGTATTGCAGTAAGGTATCTAGATTTATACTCAAATATCATTTTCAGGTTTTCAAGACTAATTTCGTAACACTTCAGTAATGTTACTACAGAAACACTGCTATATCTATATCTTGTATGTATATAAAAGCTACTGACACATGCATAACTTATGCCATGTCTCTGTTGTTTTCACCTCATAGGCGCAACTTGCGTTTTGAAAAAGAAATTTTCTGCCTCACAATTTTGGAACGACTGCCGCAAATACAACGTTACCATCTTCCAGTACATCGGGGAGCTCTGCCGTTACCTGTGCAATCAACCCAAGGTAAATCAATACCTTGCTAACTTTACCTTGAGTCTCTTCATATATATGTTCCTTTTCAGGCTGCTCTTATTCAGTTCTGCAATTTTGTATTAGCAGTTCCAAAAAGTGTTTAGGAATAAATTTTGTGTGTTACATGATACGATTGTGTCTTTATAGAATTATACTGTAACAATGAACAGTCAAGATAAAGAATTATCAGTCATGGAAGTCTTGAATTATAAATTAGCTCTTAAAAACCAAATACTGACTGTTATATAACCACTATTCAATTAAAAAATGTTTTTTAACGATTTAAAAATAAATTATTAAGATTTTAAAAAGATTTTAAGTCTTTCTAAGCTAGCTTGTTTTTACAGATTGTAATGTTCAGTCAAAAATCTGGAATTCTGTTTAGCTTGGGGAAGACCAGGGGGCTGTGAAGGCCATGTCATGAGTTGCAGTGACTTAGTGAGCTTAGTTAGCTCTCCCTTCACCCAGAGCTCAACGCGTTACAACGGCTTGTATCTAAACAGTAGCCGACCAAGAAAGTCAATGTTCACTGTCTTCCTCCTTCCTTTCACAACTATTTCTCTCAGGAGTTTATCTTTTGGCATCGTCGTGCGTTTAAAAATCACCCAGTGAAAGTTTTTTCTCCCGAAGCCGTGCAGCTCAGAACACGGGTGAAGTGCGTTTTTCCGTTTCCGTTCGGAAATTTCATTGGTCTAATGTTATGTGGTTCAGTTTTTTGACTTGAAGTTTGTGAAACCGGGAAAAACCCAGGAAAAATCCATAAATTAGCCGCTTCATTGTTTAAGCCGTGAGGTTCAAAACGTGGGGAAAAAGTAGCGGCTTATAGTCCGAAAAATACGGTATTTTAGGTTGAACAGAGTCAAAAGAAAAACAGTGTAATTCCCACCGAGACATTATATACTCTCCCTCCTGCTTGTTAAGTAAATGAAATTTGAATTTAAGTACACGAATTGAGCAGTTTTAGGGAGGAGCTTATTAAGACATATATCTTGCGTTGAGGTAGTCTGTCATTTCTAACAACCGTGTCTAATACAACATCCTGATTTCCAGCATGTGTAGTATCTGAATTGTTTTTTCTAAGGTGTATACATACAGGCTTGGATTATTTGCTAATGGATCCTGTTTTGTAAATAATTATTAGTAGCATTGTGTAACCAAGTCAGTGGGAAGAGCATGAGGGATTGGAATGTGACGAGTGTGTCTCTGAGGCATTTTGCACATCATGCATATTTAAGGTTCTTTTCATTATTATGAGCACAGGAGTGAATGTTAATCTACGACATATTATACTTAATATTATAGCATTAACATATACAATGAACACTTGCATTTAACAATGCTGCTGTCATATTGGAGAGATCGGTATTATTTAAATGCTTCGAACTAAACATAGGAGCACCATAGAGGCCTAACCATAGCGTTTGTGTTTTGCATCAATAACTCTCGAAACTTCTGAAAGTCTTCTTACCATCTTGCAGCAAGCACTACTTGTGATGGTACAGCATGTCTCTTGAATAATGATACCTCTACTAGGTCACTAGATTTCTTTGTGGACTAACTGACAAATAGACGTTTGTGTTGGACGACCCCTTTTTCTCATTCGACTTTTGTCTTTCTATGTGCTATCACTTAATTCAAATGAGCAATGCATTGAAAGCTGCCTTTGTGTCAGTCTTCTTATTCTCCTCTCTGGCAGAACTGACCATCCCACAGTCCCGCCTACATCAGTGCACTCAAGGGCTAGACTGAAGTGGAGTTTCCATCCACATTTCCATTAAGCATTAAATATTACGAATGGAAATGGAAAGAAAATGCTTTCCTGAGGTGAAAATTTCGACACAAAAATGTGATCTAATGCTACTAAAGAGCATGTGGAAATTATTTTTCCACTAAAAGTTAAGAGTGATCCCTCAAAATTTCCAAGGAACTATATACATTTTCAGAAATGAGCTCTGAACATTCCAGGATGGAATCCTGTATTGTATTTCTGCTGTATAGTAGGAACAATATTATATATATATATATATATATATATATATACCCACAGATATACTGTATATGACTTTTTTAAGTGGAATGATGGTTTAAAAGAGGGTGGGGGGTTAAGATGTAATGAACGTTGTTGAACGAGAATTAAACCTGTTTGTGTCCTGGACTGTCTGCTTTTGTGAACCCAGACAGCTGAGAGAGCAAACTGGTGAATAGGGATCTTGCTACACTGGTATTTCAGCATAAACTGGAACACATGCCTCTGGCTAAATTGGATTATAGAGAAAGCAAAAGCAGTAATATCACGTCAGGTAAAATTTCTAAAAAAAAAAACTACACACAGCAAATAGAGAGGACCGGCATTCATACTGTATATACAAGGTGGAGCATTGACAGTATTTTGAACAATGCTGAAAGCATGGTGTCAGAAAGCTAAATGAACCATTTGGGCTAATGATATTCGAAGGAAATAAGAAACAATGAATGCTGCTTCATTGTTAAATGAATCTATCCCTGCCATTTTAATATGAGCAGCTGTACATTCCTACAGTTGTCCAGACAGCCAATTATGTGGCAGCAGTGCAATGCTAAAAATCGTGTAGATACTGGTCAAGAGCGTAACATCACATCAAACACCAGAATGAGGAGAAGATGTGATCGGAGGGATTGTTGGTAGAAACATATTGAGTACTGGTATGAGTATTAAGGAAACAGCTGTTTTCCTAGGATTATTTGGATGCACACCAGTCGGTAGGGTTTGGACCCTATGAAATGTTTGAATGGTGGGACCCTATGAAAAATGATGTGAGAAGAAATGCTTTGCTGATGAAAGCCCACAGGGAAATGGCCTGACTGATTTGAGCTGCTAGGAAGTCTGCAGTTATTCAAATAAAAAGCATCCTAGAATGCACGAAAGAGAAACCTGTGGTAGGTGGGCTACAACAGAACACTAAGATATTTTAACCAATTAGACATGATGAATGAATATTCAGCTTTTTTAAGATGGTAGCATTCTTCCACTGCCTCAGTGGTTATTTTGCTAGAACAATGCACCGTACTATGTTTTAATTCCTGTTATGAGAGTTGTAAAAAAGTATGGACATGTATTGCATTTTTTTAATGTGTGTGCAATGGTATCACCAGACAGAGCAAGACAAGAATCATAAAGTGCAAATGGGTGTTGGAAACGGCCTTCGCCCGGATGTATGGCGAGAATTCCACAGTCGTTTCGGGGAGATCCGCATGTGCGAGCTGTACGGCTCCACCGAGGGGAACCTCTGCTTCATGAACCACATCGGCAAGATCGGGGCCGTGGGTCGCTCCAACTTCTTCTACAAGGTGAGTTTCCTTTTTAAGATTTGCACAATGATTCATGAAGGCTTTAGGGGTTCTGACTCCAGGACATTGGAATGTATTCAGTGCTGAGTTCAGCATGGGTTGTGTAACTTTTAATTAGAGTTATTTATAGATGGTTTTGTATTGCGATTAAATGCAGAGCTCCAGTTGTGAAAAATCCAGCATGAACTCCGATGATATTTTGTAGTAAACTTTTGAACTTAAACAACTAATGTATCTAAATCATTACGACATTGACAGCTATAAAATGCAGAAAACATATTGTATCTGATGTTCAAACTCTGAGGCACTGAAACTATGGTTGACCTTTTTTTAACCTGTTGCCCAATTCTGTCAAATTTGGCAACCTGGAACTAAATCTCCACAAAATGGCCCTTTATACTGAGATTACGCTATGTATATATTTGATATATGACAAATCTTAAACAATAAAAAGTGCCTGTGACTGACATATTCAGTAATTAGCTATGAAACCTTAGTTTAGAGAAGAATCTGTTCTAGTGCGACAGATCAACATTAACTTTATTGTCCCAGGAGCGCGATAATACATTTCAACAATGCCACAGCAATCTGTATCCAGGAAACGAGATAGGTGTTTTTGGGTGTGAGGACTGGCATAGTCTACTCTCTTCCCTGTGACTAGACAGCCATTGTTGTCTTGGAGTTCATGTAAGTTGATATCGATTTCCTCTGGGTGTGTTACAGAGCATGAGCAGCAGCTCAGAAGAGGAATCTCATGTCAGCCTTCATCACAGCATTCTTATTAGGAATTTCTTTGTGCAATGAAAGTGTCCAATGATCTCAATATGAATAAATCTGCTCCAGGATGGGTAAAGAGTTTGAAAGAGGTTTACTAGATAATTAATGTCATGAGTCAGAAAAACAACTGAAAAGGTTAAATACTAATACAAGCTGCTGTATTCATTTACATGTACTAAACCAAGATACTATGTAAGCATATCTTTGAGTAGTTGACAGTTATTGGTTTTGCTCAGTGGTTCGGGGGTCTTAAGTCCTGAGCTGCTTCTGCCTTACAAGTGAGTGCTGAAAATCCTTTTCTGAAGTATGTGGTGGCATTAATTTAGAGGCAGGAATTTATAAATGGTTCTAAATGGTATTGGGAGCAGTATGTTCGTGTTTTGCTACTTTTAGTTCAACGCAATTTAAACCTGATAAATAAAATGGCAACATCTGATTTAATGTGCATCTGATGAAGACATCTTTTAGTTTTCACTTCGAGCTCTGAATTGATGAAGAACTCAGAAACACATCTGAGAAGTTGCTATCTATTGAGACAATATTAGCAATTAAAATTTACTGTGGCATGGCAACTTTCTACATTTTATTTTTACTTTATTTTATATATATATTATATATTTGTGTGTGTAAAATAAATATCTATACTGCAAAATAAAATTTGTGATGTTAAAATGAATGTATGTGTAATATATATATATATATATATATATATATATATATATATACATATACACAGCAGACATTTGGTAGCAAAAAACTACCTACATTTCAGATAAGTTGAAGTAAACATCTGTAGGCACTAGGAATGTGCAGGGGCCCTGTTCTAATTTTCTTATTTAAAGTTGTAAAACATTATTTCTAAGCTTTCTTAAATACAAATAAAACGTTTTACTGATGCCAATATGTTCAAAATGTCAATTTGTGTCTGATGCACCCTTTATAAAATCGATGCATCACATCATTAACTTTGCACGGATGTGAATTAGTAAATCTTACTTTCCGTAATAGACACAAATAGACTATCTGAAAAAATCCTCATTCAGCATTAGAAGGCTCATTTTCCGGTTCTGATCAACTTGATTAAGGCTGATGGCATCATCTTGCTGTTAAATCTATAACACATATTGTACACACTGATTTTATGGTGTTCCAGTGAAGCATTGCAATGCTGCACATTGTCATGTGGTGTATTTGAAAGATCAAACATGTTTCTGTTCTTGCTCAAATAAGACGACTGAAACAATGTGACTCCTATTTTCGTTCAGTTGCTGCAAAAATGTGCATCATTTCAGCAATTCCTCTACTCTTGAGGAAACTAGGATTTACCATTAGAACCTATTGAATACATTATACTGAATATAATGAGTTTGGACTGATGTGTGATCGCCAAATCATAACCGGAATCGGAATCATCATCCTTTGAAAAAAATGGTATTCATCCCTCCAGCACAGTTCTGAACAGTAGTAGAATTAATGGCAAGACACAAAAAAAGTTTTTCTCTTCAATTGGTCCCCTGTCCACTTGTCATTATTTTCAATTCTGAGCACATTCAAGAAGCTGCTGTGGATTTTGTTCTGACTTATTCTTGGAAAATTGTCATAAATACTAGAATATGATCTTTCATTCCCAGACACTGGAAATATCTCATACTATTTTAAGGAATGCTATTACTATTGTACAGTTTCTCTTTCACGGATAACCCAATATACAAAAGTGCCGATATGTACAGTTTATCCATATCACTTACAAACTTACAGTAAACAATTTCTACAAAAGTTTCTTTCTTTGCTGCTACTGGAGACACCGATACCATTCAGCTTTCTCACATAAAGACGCAGTCAGACCAAAGACACACGGAATTGACATGAGGTATGAAAGAGAACTTGTTCTCTGGTAGCAGTTACTCTGGCTTTGTGCCAACTTAAGCTATGCAGACTTTAAACATTCATAAACGTTGGTCTTGTGAGACTGTAGAAAACAGAATAGTGTGTATTTTTCATATTGGTGTCAATAATAGATTTATGATCAAATCTGTACACAACAGATACTTTACTACCCCTTTATTAATTTTTTTTATTAGTAGTAATAAAACTGGTACAGTGCCTATCAAAAGTTTGGACACGCCTAGTTTTTTATGATTTTTATGACACCTTGTTGTTTCTATGTAACAAGCTGGGTAAATGAATGCTATGGGAAAAAAATTGGAGCGTTGTTACACTTTATTTTCAATGAAAAATCCTTTCTTAGCATTAATAACAGTTTACACACTCTTGGAATCTGAACAGTTTGTTTCTCCAAACATTCATCTGGAGTACTTTGCCATGCCTAATGTAAGGGAAGATTTCCTACTGACCCTGTGAACCAGTTCATCCCAAAGCAGTTCAGTAGGATTTGGGTTTGGTGACTGGGCAGGCCATTGAATTACAGATACAACTCCAGTTAACCGTTAGCTTTTGTGTGTTTGCTATTGTCTTGTTGTATGTTGAAGTTGGTTCCAGTTAGTCACAGTCCAGCCTGAATTGCATGCTGTTGAATTATAAAATGGTTGTGATGTTGGTTCAGTGTTCCTCTCACCTGGAATAAGTTTTTATCCTTTCCTGATTTAAAACAACCCCAAACCATTAAGCTTTCACCTCAATATTTGACTGTGGGGTGAAGAATTCTCCTAACATCTCTCCTGTTCTCCATCTTGCATAAGATCTTCTGTTAGAGTCAAAAATGGATTGGATTTATTTGTCTACAGAACTTTCTTTCTGTGATTCACTGTGCAATTCTTGTGTGTTTTGGTCTTTCACCTAACTTATTGCATTGCATTGTGTATGAATAAACATGCATGTGTCTCAAAAACCATAAAAGACTGGGTGTTTCCTATCTATTTACATAAATGTAAATACATTTACATAATATTTTTCTTTTCATGTCGGTAAAAAATTATTACATTTATTATATACTATTCTATGTACTGTATAGATATACTTAAGTATTTCTAGTGCAACATGTTTCATGATAATTAATAAGTATAGAATGTCATACACAAAACAACCAAACGTACGATACGTGGATACGTGAGACTGCTAACTGATTCTGCGTTAGTATTCTATTGGTTTATATTGGCAGGTAATAATTAAATATTATATAAATATTGATTTATATTAATTTATAAATCCAAATATTTTGGTATATTGCAGTTTCATATATGACTATATCAAAACATACTCTGTCCTCTATACGGTAAGCGACATGGAGATCTCTTCTCACACTACACACACACACACACACACTGGTGTTTGTGGTAACATTACAGCGCCTGCTAATTTTTTTTCACACACTATTTCTACTTGTGTTGCTCTGCAGCTCCTGTTTAAGTATGACCTGGTGAAATATGACATGGCAAAAGATGAACCTGTGAAAGATCAGCAGGGTTTCTGTCAGCGGATTGATAAAGGTGAGTAGTTGCACACCTCCTATCTATCTATCTATCTATCTATCTATCTATCTATCTATCTATCTATCTATCTATCTCTATCTATCTATCTATCCACACATCTATATACATTATACAACAATAAAGTAAAAATAAATACATACAAAATTTGAGAAAGAGAGGGAAAAAAATGGTCAACCTTTGTCCATTTGCTTTATGCATGTAAGCACTAGCTGCCCAATAAAGAAGCCTTTTTACTGGAGTACCGGATCTTCTCTAGTGCCAGATGTAGCATACGCCTTTTTGTTCTCTGACTAAGTTTTTTTTTTTTTATCTTCCTGTAGAGCTAGTCTGGAAAAATAAGTGTCACTAAAACTAAGAGTGAGCTTATGAGGGTCAAAAGGCTATGAAACCAGAAATGTACAATAACAGGAAACTCAGATATAAATCATAGAGTGCTGAAATTCTTTTCTCTGTAATGTTGTATTAATGTGTAGAGATTTAATATAATTCAATTATTAATGATTGCAAATGTATCTTTTGTGATTGTATGTTGATTTGTCCCAGTATACGCTGTACATTCTCGAACAAATCAAATTTTTTTATATTTTCGATGAAAACATTTAATATACTCATTGAACTCATAAATGAATAGTGTGTACTGATGTATTAATGCCTAACTGACATTTGAAGACTTTTGAGGTTATTACATTGTGGCGCCATTAATATTGGATTCAACATATTTTTCTAATCCAACTCGTTCATCAAATTATTCCTGGATGCATACGATGTTGTTCAGCCAATAGTAAGGTGTCCAATATTGCTATAAACAGAAAAATGGAATTGCATCATCATATCACTAAACTGAGCCTGATTTGTTTGTTCCCAGGTGAGATGGGTTTGCTGTTGTGCAAAATCGGTTCCCAAAGTCCATTCTTTGGCTATGCTGGGAGCAAACAGCTAACAGAGAAGAAGCTTATGAGGGATGTGTTCAAAAAAGGAGACATCTATTTCAACACGGGCGACCTGATGGCTGAGGACCAGGACGATTTCATTAGCTTTAAGGACCGGGTGGGCGACACTTTCAGGTAAGGCAGGGAATGTATTCTGCATGTCACAGGTGTGTCTGGATTTTCATTTGTATGGCCTCTATAACTGAAGGAACATTTTGAAACTAAGGAAATTGAGATTAGGTTACCTAAAAGATTATCTTTATACATTGCATAACATTCCGAAAACTTAAATATAACATCACCTACAGCAATAAATATCATCAAATTACTCCAAGAATCTGGAGAAATCTCTGTGTGCAAAGCACGTATGTGAACATGGTCCCAAAACACTGCCTCCTTCTCCGGGCTAAAATGTATTTAAAACGGACTGAGGCAAAGTGCAAAACTGTTTTGTGGTCAGACGAATCTTCTTCTTCTTTTGGCTTTTTTTAGGGGTCATCACAGCGGATCATTTTTCTCCACACTACTCTGTCCTCTACATCCTCCTCTTTTACATCATCTACCTCCATGTCTTCCCCTTACCACATCCATAAACCTCCTCTTTGGCCTTCCTCTTTTACACCTTCCTGGTGGCTCCATACTAAGCATTCTCCTACCGATATACCCCATGTCCCTCCTCTGCACATGACCAAATCATCTCAATCGGGCCTCTGTCACTTTGTCCCCAAAACATCCTACAGGGGCTCTCCCTCTAATAAGCTTATTCCTAATTTTGTCCATCCTCGTTACTCCCAATGAAAATCTCTATGGTCAGACGAATAAAAATTGAAATTCTTTTTGGAAATTATGGACGCCATTTCCTCCAGACTAAAGAGGAGAGGGATTATCCGGCTTGTTAACAGAACTCAGTTTCAAAGCCTACATCTCTGATGGTATGGGAAAGCATTAGTGCCTATGGAATTGGCAGCTTGCACATCTGGAAAAGCTCCATCAATGCTGAAAGGAAAAAAAAAGGTTTTGGAGAAACATATGCTTTCCTCTAGACGATGAAAGACAAAGTGAAACTGCAGAGTGCATCTATTAAAACAGCATGGCTTTGTAGTATAAAATCCAGGTGCTGAAGTCCAGACCTTTCTCTAACTAAAGACATGTGTCATAAAATAAAAAATATGACAAAGAAGGCCCGGGTCTGTGGAACAGCTTGAATCCTAGCAACGAATGTGACAACATTTTAACTACTACAGCAATCGGTCTCCTCAGTTCCCAGATGTATACAGACTGCTGTTAAACATGGGCCTTTCCCAACTTTTTTTGAGACTTGTTGTAGCCATCAAATTCCAAATGAACATATATTTGCCCTTGTTTAATGTTTAATTGAGAATAGAATATGGGATGATGGGATTTGCAAATCATTGCATTCTGTTTTTATTTACATTTTACACAGTGTTTTTTAATTAGTTGTAAGCAGGGTCAGATCAGTGGCTCTTGGTCAGGATTTACTTTGCCAACAATTGAAATACTTTCATGCGTCTAAAAGTAAACCTGAATCTACACTTGATCTCATGTTTGGAATGTTAAAATACAGTGTGTGTGTGTGCAGGTGTGTGTTGGGGTGTATCAGGGGAAAGGTGTTTGTATACCAAAATCACAAAATAATTAGCATGAAAAGAGAAACTGTACCAGGTTGGTCAGGTTTTTCTTTCTTGTGCTTCTTTCTGTTTTGTTCTAACTGTCAATCTGCTCTACTCTGCTATTCAGTTCTCTCTCTCTCTCTCTCTCTCTCTCTCTCTCTCTCTCTCTCTCTCTCTTTCTTTT
>MU537915.1:6005463-6067763 GCA_024362625.1 Silurus asotus | reverse complement strand
TATATATATATATATATATATATACACAAAGGAATGCAACAATGAAGGCAACAATATTGACAGCAGAAAAAGACCGGAGTACAATTTAAGTAAAAATAATACAAATGTGTAACTGTAATAGGAGTATTTATAGTTTCTTTGCTATACTGAATAATAGGGGTATAACGCTACACCTATTCGTACCTACATTTTCCGGTACGCGGTTTTCAGTTCCCTCAGGAACATATTAAGTGGCAGACCCCAAGTTTGTTTAGTATTATTTATATTAATCTTAAAAACATACACAACAATGACAGGGGTATAAAAAAGAAGCACTTCTTTCCAGAAATAAGATTTGTTTTGTGCATGAATTAAAGCACTTAAAGAATCCATGGAATGCTAAATGGATTCTTTAGCGTTTTATGTACAGCTTCAAGAATTCTTCTTAAAAGGAGAAAATCCTGACAATTTCACATATTAAAGGAGTGAATAAATGAAGGATGGGAGTAATAAAGACATTTGTTAAAGGATGCTGAAATAAGTAGAAGAGTTAAGTAGAAAATATCTTTTGAAAATTAAATTAACCCAAATGAGGTCTAACAAATGTACCATTTTATTATTCAACACTATTTAATTATATTTCTTATTTATTTAATGTTATGTAATCAATTTGATTTGTGGCAGTTTAATTGATTTCTGAGTTTAATAAATATAATAAAATAGTGTATTGCATTAAATTGGTTTATTTTATATTTTTCTTTATAAACCGAGCAGTAATTTAATATTATTTAAAAAATTTAAACTCTTCAAATGTTGATGATCACTAATAATAATAATAATAATAATAATAATAATAATAATAATAATATATAGTGTTAAGAACATCTGAATATCTAATGAAAATCGGATAAAACCACAACCAGCTGTTGTAAAATCATATATAATTCATCAAGAAATCATGTATTAAATATGCACTTATAATAGGAGCCTCATTCTTTGCTGCAATTAGGCAATGCTGCAATTAAGCGATGTCTGTTATGTCTAAAATAAATCAGGTATGTTAATAGAGTAGATTACCGTGCTATTAATGTGCCAAACATGATGTTAATGCATTTTCCAGGATGAAAAATATCAACAGAAATAAAGAGTAATCTCTTGAACAGAGCAATAAGCAGTACTAGGCACTAAATTCAATAAAATAAATAAATGAACGAAGATATTTTCTGCCGTAGGCCACGAGGGTCGAGCCGGTATGGCTGCACTGGTTATCAACCCTGAATGTGCATTTGATGGAAAGAAGCTGTTTGAGAACGTCATGTCTTACCTACCAGGCTACGCTCGGCCTCTCTTCATCCGAATACAGGTAAGCTCAAATACTTAGTAGATATTTAAGAGAATGAAAGATGTACAATATATATTTTAATAAGCAATAATATGTACATATTTATACAATCAAAATAATACATATACAGTAAAAACCTCCACCTCTTTTGGGGAAGATGTTCCACTAGATTTTGCAGTATGTTTATAGATATTTGTCCTTGTTTGCCCCCAAGAGCGTTGATAAACTCAGGTACTGATGTAGGTGAAGTGAGGAGGCATCAGTGTTTCAGTTCAGCTATTCTATACAGTTGTGTGCCTCCAGCTGTGTGGTAACAGTTTTGGGGATCAGGTGTCCCAATACTTTCGTCCTTATATTATCAGGGATGGGCAGTATTTATAATTAAGTTCAATTGATGTAAGGTTTTAGAGAAGAAATTTCATGCTTCCTTATAAAAGTATTTATTTTTTTTTAATTACAAAAACATTAGTTTAATTTGATTTATAGTGTGGCTGCTGGATTTTGTAGATTATTTTAATACCATTTAAAGTATTTCACTTTAAAATACATTAAATGCATATTTGCCCATTTATTTTGTGTATCTTAACACGTTAGTTATGAATTTTTGTGTGATAAGTCCGCCCCCTGGTGTTGGAAGCACAATACAACATTATTTTTAATTTCTCTATCCCTGAAATGAAAAGACAAACTCCAGCAGCCTTCACGCTCATCTAATTCGATTGCATTTGTGTAACTGTTGAATCTTGTAGGTAGTTTGTCTGTTTAGACAAAATCCCAAATCCATGAAACCTTTAGGAAAGCACACATGACCGTATAACATTTTCGTATTGTTCCTGTGTTGATATCCGTCAGATACATTTACATAGAAATAGTTATGTTAGACATTTTCTGTAATGTTTTTGAAAGGATTTAGAGTCGAATTTCTGAAATATAGGCTGATATTTTGAATGTTGATTAACAGTTTTTAACTTTCCTGACTGTGGGTAGTGTAGCATAAGTCAAGTGTGATCACCTCTCTAAATCTTTCCGCTACCAAACAGTAATGCAGTTAATATCCTGCAACCATTAAGATTCATCTTAATAAAATCCCACCTCCTTTATAAGGATTATATAAGGACTGTAGGCCTTAATGTTCTCTTATTTTATTGTTTGTCAGGAGTCCATGGAGATGACTGGCACATTGAAGCAGCTGAAGTTCTGTCTGGTGAAGAGCGGCTTTAACCCGTCCACCATCTCCGACCCGCTCTACTTCTTAGACTATACAGAGAATTGCTACATTCCCCTCACAGACTCCATCTACGACAGCATAACCTCAGGCCAGCGGAAGCTCTAAGCAGTAATTGGCTGTACTGACAAACCAAATCCAGTTGCAGTTACAGTATATTCAATTGGGCCTCAGAGCGATCCTGAGCGGCTCTATCTTGAATAATGGATTACGTTCACCTTTGTGAACATTTCGCAGAGACAGTATCAGGTAATAATGAATGAAAGCATTTTTAATGACTCGAGTGCAAGCAGACTGCGACGGAGCTGAGCGAGGATTCTCACCATTGCCCACCTGGTATCGAGTTCTGGTGCCTCCTCGCTCTGTCTGACACGGTTTCAAAGACCAGGTGACTCTTAGCCTTAATAATGCCTCTGCGTCATGCTTCACTATCACCTCCTTAACCCTTTGCTCTTTCTGCTCTCAGTGGAGAAGGAGACAGGAAACGAACATAATTGCCACCATGAAATTTGATTTCACTTCAGATGTAAAATATTTCTCTATTTAAAGCTGCAGTCTGGAATTAAATACATCTCAAAAGATTGACATGGAAATCATTTTTCCATTGGAAGCACTGCTCTTCAGATGCCATGATCATGAGCCAAGATAATTGTGTGTCGATTTTTTTCTTTTGCAATGATTTTAGTAGGCCAACATATTTAAATTAGTGCTTATTTTGGTTGTAGTACAAATGTTCAGTTTACATATTTTCCATACTACAGTGTAGAAGTGGCTTTAATATTTTTGTAAAAAAACAAAACAAAAAAAAAACGAGGGGTTAACCAGTCTCAGGCTTGCAGCTGCAAACGCATGACCAGTGAGGAAATTACATGTGATAATTAATATCTCCTGCACACTGTCCCACTTGAAATGGAACGCTACACTAACTCAGCTTAGAGAGCTGCTTGGAAGCTTAAACAGGAACAGGAAGTGATTTGGCATCCACAGAGTCTGCAAATGAATAAACAGACACAGCCGCTTACCGGTTAAATATCACATCTTGTAAATTCCTTCTCTGGTCTAAAGTGATTGAAACAGTTATTTACCCCCTCAAACCTTTTCATTCCATCTTGCTGCAATTCAATTGAACTTGACTGAAGTTTCTCCTCTTTAAATTAAACCAGGTCTTCTATAATGCTCTGAAAGGATAGTATAATATTCAATTATATTTTCAAAATATTTAAGATTCTCCATAGACCATTCAGCCATTCAGTCAAGATCATACAATTTCAGTGTTATAGATATAAATAAATCCAGCCTTTAAGTGTTTTATTTATTTGGGGTAAATACTAATGTAAAGCTCTGTACAATGCACGTAAACGTTTCTTATTTTGGATTCAAATTTGAGTAAATTCAGCAAATTTACTAAAAATTGTGTACGAGAACATAAGACTTCAGTGACAGAATGGTGTTACCACACCTGACATGTCTGTAAACACAGGGATGTAGACATGTGCTATTATCTGGAGCAGTATGTGAAAGGAAACACGGTGTGTAAGACAGGATCCTTCTCAAGACAAATCATAACCTGTCAGTACAGGATCTATGTGAGGAGTAAGCGTAAATATCTACATATTATGCAAGACGTCTCACTGACACTGAATATTAATCTAACATAGAATGCACTTTTTTATGGAGGTCATTTGTGTGTCTACATATGTCCTCACCATACAAGTAATACATGTGCCTTATCAATCTGACAGAATCTTTATTAAGAGTTGAGAGTGTCTACACCAAGACTTGTTTCTAATCACCATTTTGAGAATGTTCTGTAACTGATAGACTTGTGTGCGTTGTGCTGAAATGATACGTTCATGGTTCATTTAAATAACCATCTAATTTCGCTTGTCTTGTGTTTGGTTTTTCAAGAAATAATCAATATAAAGCTCAATTCTTATTCTTACAATCAAGTGAAAATGTTTACATCCCTTAATGGCAAAATGAAGAAATAAAAAAAAAATTTATGATTGTAGTAATGTCTTTTTTTTTTTTTTTTTTCTTGATGTTTGTTGCTTATTACACAACTAAACTTTTTTTCGGCTTCTCCCGTTAGGGGGCGCCACAGCGGACCATCCGCATGTTTGATTTAGCATGTTTTTACGCTGGATGCCCTTCCTAGCGCAACCCTCCCCATTTATCTGGGCTTGGGACCAGCACTAGGGCTTGTGCAACCCTAATGGCTGGTTCCCTGACCGGGGATCGAACCCGGGCCACAGCGGTGAGAGCGCCGCATCCTAACCACTAGACCACCAGGGAGTCTAGTTCCTTATTACACAACTAAACGGAGACATTTTTATCTAATAATAGCAAAACAAAAAACCAAACTTATATATTTTGAGTGTATTCTCAATGAATTCGACAAATTTCCTTTCAATTTTGTGCCTTTATAGATGTCAACAACCTCCTTTTCATCCTCTGAACACATTTTCTGGTCCTAAAAATCTTCTAATGTTCAACATGGTTTTTAATTTGGCAGTGCATCTCCAGCACAGCTTAAAGTTGCTGATGTAAAGGAATGTTCCGTGGTACGTGTTTTGAGATATAATGTTCATTTGTTTAATTTGATTGTTTGTTTGTTTTTCTTGAACACGTTTAGTAAAACTTTAGAAGATATAAAATAATTCGGTCTGTTTACTCTTTCTTATATTTTCTCCAGGCGGCTCAGCGCTGCATTTCATTGTGAATCGCTTTCCATTAATTTTTTCCCCTTTAATTGCTTTATTTAATTTTGGTCATGTGAACAGGAAGAGCCACAGTGTTATCGATCGATTGATGTTACATCAGTTATTGGTGATCTCATTCAAGAACATCTGTGATTAAACAGATCACTATAATGTGTGCCAGTATTTCTGAAATCATGTTCAGTATGTAAGGAACATAGGCAGTCTGGACAGAGTCTACTGGATACTACAAATATAGGCTTCTCTGTTCTACATCAGGTGGGATTTTTATTAAACAGCTTTGTGATTTGTCTCGTTGCTCTAGTTTCCTCTCATTGTGTGCAGACAAACTAATGATAGTGGCAAAAGCATCCTGAGGTGAAAGTCCTAAAAAAATATGTGGGTTTGCTTCAGTTATATTTGGAAAGCCTCCTTTGGGTATTGTCTGCACTAGGCCTGTTGCTATTTAGGTTCAGGATGTCTGCTTCTTCTTTTGGATTATGTCTCTGTTATTACTACTAGTATACTATCGTTTCAAGGAAGAATAATTAGATTTAGTCTTAAATGTGGTAAAGCAATAAATAGTTATTAAATAGCATATACATATACATATAAAATACACACAAAATTCACGTTTCGGTACATACCTCGGTTTTTAAGTCATGGTTCAGTTTAATTTACCAGTACAATTAGAGGAAAAATTGCAAACTGATGTGTACGTAAGTGTGTGTTACATTTAATATTTTATTTTCTGAAAATATGGTTTGCATAACTGCTCTACTTATTTCAGCATACTTCAACAAATGTCTTCATTCCTATAATGATTACATCCTTCATTCATTCAATCCCTTAATGTGTGCAATTATCAGGATTTTCTCCTTTTAAGAGAAATTTATAAAGCTGTACATAAAACTCTATAAAATATTTTTAGGGTTATCCCACTTCCTGGTTAGTGGCTAACGCTATCACTATGGATTCTTTAGCATTTTAATGCACACTCAAAACAAATCTTATTTCCCGTATGGAGTGAGCAGCGACAGCCACAAACTGTAGTTTCTTTTCTACCCCCTCTGGCATTGTTGTGTATGTTTTTAAGTTTATTAATAATAAAAAACGTGTTCAAAGTGACAGAAGTTTTGTGCAATTTTTTCCTCATACACAGAAACGAACTTGCTCTGTTTTTATGATCGTACAGATGAGATCAATGCATCTGTAAAGGGGCTACATTTATTTGTATACAACCCTGACAGGAGTGTGTTATTCGTTATTAATATATTTTCCATTCTAATAAAAAGCTTCTAACGCTTATATTTGATTGACTTTAGAAAATCCTTCATTTTTATGAAACATGATAGGATGAATATGCTAAAGTGACTTCTTAAACAGGCCTTAAAGTTGCAATAGTTAATGTTTTCGTTTCGTTCTGATGCAAGAAAGGTGAAAAACCTTACACAAAAATGTCAATCTTTAAACAGGTGTATACAGTACAGACCAAAAGTTTATTTATATATTATATATACAGTACAGACCAAAAGTTTGGACACACCTGCTCATTCAAAGAGTTTTCTTTATTTTCATGACTATGAAAATTGTAGAGTCACACTGGAGGCATCAAAACTATGAATTAACACGTGAAATTATATAAATAACAAAAAAGTGAACTAAAAATATGTCATATTGTAGGTTCTTTAAAGTAGGCATCAAGAAAATGCCAAGAGTGTGCAAAGCAGTAATCTAAGCAAAAGGTGGCTACTTTGAAGAACCTACAATATGCCATATTTTCAGTTGTTTCACACTTTTTTGTTATGTATATGATTCCACATGTGTTAATTCATAGTTTTAATGCCTTTAGTGTGACTCTACAATTTTCATAGTCATGAAAATAAAGAAAACTCTTTGAATGAGAAGGTGTGTCCAAACTTTTGGTGTGTACTGTAGGTGTAAAATAATTGTTTGTATTTGAATTGGCTTTTTATCAGACATTTTATGTAACAGCCTCAAATGTCAACATATCCTCATTAATCAATATGACAAGCTGGATGTTTGAGCTGGAACCTGAATGTCCAAATGACCTTGAAAGTGTTGCTGTGCATGGCAGTTCTTGCTAACAATTCCTTATGCACTGATGCCAACTTGGTGACTTTGATAGATTAGACCAATGTTTAGACCTTAGCTTGTTTCTGTAGGAGAGAGTGGACAGTAATGCCCAGTGAGAAGTGTGGTCTTTAAACACAGCCGAAATCACAGCCTTGAACGATTTAGGCAGACGGTCACAGTTATAAAATAAAAAATTTCGCAGTGTAGAGCGAGTTAAAACTGAATCCTGGAGACAAGAACAGCTTTATTGGTAAATCAGGTGTAATAATAATATCCATCATGTTAGCACAGAGAGGAGAAGAGAAACTAATGGATGTAAAGGGAATGCAAATACGACATGATGCAATGGTGCCACAAATGTGCTAATGAATGCTTTTAGCAATTTTCCATTGGAAGCAGTTGAAAGCTGTAAACTTTAGTTAGCATGCTAAGTGTTTGGGGTGAAGCTTTGTATGAATGAATGGAAATATGTTTGTGCTGAATGAGTCAAAAATAAATACATCTTACTGTATTTAACAGGTTGGAACCTTAATTCCACTTAATGTACCTTCTACTTGGCATGGTGCTGTTGTGGCAAGTCCCAACTAAATATAGCAAAATAGTTATAATATTAAATTCAGGGATGCGATTTCAGAAAGAAGACTATTCAAAGGAATAAAGCTAAACAATTCCACCGAGTCCAATTTTTTCTTTCTTCTCCTCTCATTCTCCACACTTATCTCTGTATCAGGATGCCGTCTTTGTGCATGTGAACCATCAACATATTATTCTGAACATTTTAACACAAGATTTGTCCATCAGTGTTGTGAAAAAACAGAGCTATAAATCACATAGTCATTAAAATTCTATAAATAAATTCCTAAAAAATAATAATAATTGGCTGTGAGGCAAAAACTGTCCACATTCTCCTTTTACAAAAATCTGTAAAGAGGAAGGAATGGATTTTGTCTGAATAATACAGTTTTTAGATAAATGATCAATATCTTTTTTTAAAACAAATGTAAAAAAAAGTTAATCATTAGTAAAGTTAATTAAAATACAGTTATCGGCCTGATCCTTGCTTTGGGATGATCTGGTACCAGATCGAAATAGAAATATGTGGTATCACCCAGACCTTCTACTGTGCACCATCTGGAGGTCAGAGCTGATGTGGGTCATATACTGAGTCTAAATTATCTGAGCTCTAAGCAGTACAACTATCTCTCTCTCTTTATTTCTCTCTCTCTCTCTCTCTTCCCCTGCTCCCTCTCTCCGCCTCTCTCTCTCTCTCTCTCCGCCTCTCTCTCTCTCTTCCTGCTCCCTCTCTCCGCCTCTCTCTCTCTCTCTCTCTCTCTCTCTCTCTCTCTCTCTCTCTCTCTCTCTCTCTCTCTCTTCGCTCTCTTGGTCTGTCTCTGCCTCCCCCCCCCCCCCCCCCCCCCCCCTCTCTCTCTCTCTCTCCGCCTCTCTCTCTCTCTCACTCTCTCTCAGTTCATCATGGCGGACGCCAGCAGCAACCACGTCCACGTTTTATTCTCCTTTTCCGTGTTCTCGCGTCCGTCTTCAGTGCCCCTGGGCTCGGGTTATGAAGTGCTCGTCCAGAAGTTTCTCTCCATCTACGGACCTCAGATCGACGTGCACCGCAAATTTCTTATTCAGGTGTTCTCGGACGAGTGGAGACAATACATGGACCTGCCCAAAGGATTTGCCATCTCGGAGAAATGCAAGCTGCGATTAGTTCCTCTTCAGTCGGATGTAAGGTCTGCTTTTGGTTCTAACTCACGCCGTTTACTTGTAAATATTTTGGTCCCCCAAACACCCCAAAACCCCCCCTCAGTCTCGCCGGGCTTTAAACTGTCTGAGTGTCTGCGCGCGTGTCTGCACTTGTGTGTTGTATCCGTGCTTGACTTTACATTGTATACAATGTTGTGTATACACGATACATTGTATACCACCAATTGGGTTCCTCTTCTGGTGTAACGTCTCGATGCACTGTTTGTTATCAAGTGTAACTTGTTAATTCCGGGGGTCCCATTGTTGTTGTTTTTGTTGTTGTTGTTGTGTCCCAAATGCTTTTATACACTCTTTATAAGTGCACTACATTGAATGCAGGGTCCCAGAGGGCACTGTCTAGTTTCGAAGGGCATTTTGTTCGCCTTATCAATGTCATAGATGATGTCAGGTTGTGACAATTCCGACACTGGTGGATTTAGATCCATCACGACCTTGACCAGTTAGTAAAAATCTCAACAACAAAAACAATTGTGCCCTGAATCCAAAATTTAATCCTAAAATTACTTAAAATGTTCCATTTATTCATATAATACTGGATAATGTAATCCATTCTCATGCAATTCAGTGGCTTTTATTTTTCAAAGCTTTATCTGTTTTTATTTCTTTATTTCTTTTATTTTTTATTCGTCTATGAACGTGATGCATCAGCTTAATTATTGAAATTGCTTTCAAAAATTGCTCTACTTGGAAATCCTCGAGTTCATGCTTTACACATTCCAGAGGAATAAAATTAATTGTTAGACTGATTCCAGACTTGGTGTGTGTGTGAGTGTGTGTGTGTGTGTGTGACTGGTCTGTTTTCTCTTAATACTTCTCATTGACATAAACAGGCTTGTTATGCATTGTTCAAACCAAAAGTGATGTAATAGTGAACTTGCAAATTGGGGCATCTAATCCTCTGAGACTTCCAGCCTTTGCACGACATCTGTTTCTGTGCAAATAATCCATGCATGACTGCTTTTTTCTCCCCTTGCACGAGAAAACAAAACAAAACAAAGTATTTATTAAGTATTATTGATCTAGTTATTAGTAGTGCTAGAAGCATCTAGTAGTTCTGTATATTATAGTTCTTTCAGATTTCCTCAAAGCGAGGTGCTTTTTGATTACTGGGTTATATACTAAACTCCACTAGTCTGGAATTAGTCCCAGCTTTGTGTAAATCCTTCAAGTGCAATTAAACAGATTGCATTAAAGGGACCTGTTTCATTTCATATTACATTCATGGTGGTGGGAGTCAAATTCAAAGCAAGATGTATCAAGTTACATGTATCCAAGGGGAAACTATAGCAAGCTAGTTTTAAGATGGTTTTGATTATTGCACTGTTTAAACCTCTGGATGAAAAAATATTAAATTGCATTAGTGATGGATGTGATAGAAAAGAAATATATTGAAGGTATTACACTTTATCAGGGAGAAGTAGTTCTCAGGATGATTTATCTGTTCTTAATTCTTTTTTTAGATCCCTACACTGGGCAACCTTTCTCCAGCCACCACAATTTTCTTCTGCTGTGACATGCAGGAACGCTTCAGGCCTGCCATCAAGTACTTTGGTGACATCATCAGCGTAGGGCAGCGACTGGTAAATATGAATGACAGTTTCTGTCTGTCACGATTTATCTCTCTGTCTTTCCAAAGCCATAAGTTTGATATGTGACCTTCTGGCATATTTAGAATATTATAAATATCACTGACACTGTGCAGACTTGGCTATTTTTTACAGAGACACTAAGGACAGGCAAGGACTGTTTACTTTCTTCAAATCGTTATTTTTATCAGACATTTTTAGTACCTTGACACACGCGTGACCAGATTTCACATGCAGTTTATCACTGCGTTCGACCAGCAGAGTTTTTTCTTTACCAAGCTTTATTGACATAAAAATAGTAAATTACTGTTTCCAGTTTCAACCAGGAAGATTTTCACATTTATTACAAGGCATATCTGCTTTCCTCTTTGTCCAAGTATTGATTGCGTAGATTGATATTGGTTTCAAATGTAGCTGTTGTAATTATTAATGAGTCATGGATGATTAAAGTGCACCGTCTGAACCCCCATTCTTTATAAGCACAAGTGGGTTAAGTGGCAGAGTTCCCAGATTGCCACTGCAGAGGGGAGCAAAGAGGAAGATGGTGAGGTTTGGAAAGGTCAAAACAGTATAAAAGTCACAGCTCTCACAGGAGTTTATCACCAGTTCACAAGCCTGTTTATTAAATATGTTATTTAGTGACTCTTGTGTACTAATGTGTGCAGTTCAGTTGTGCATAGCGTTGTACTCAGATTTGTGTAATTCTCACATTTAAATATTTATCTTACCTGGGATATTTTTAAGAGTTTTGTGTATCAACAAGCTTGTGGAGAAGTGAAAATAAAATGTGAACCCATAAATAGAGAGTCGAGCAGTGCAGCAGTTTTGGAGATTAACCAATAGTTGATTGCTGGAACTGTCAGCAGAAAATCCATACCAATAGTTTTTCCGGGTGGTGTTTATACACCTCTGGAGGCGAATCACTGAAATTTTTTCAATTTGGGATGTAACTGTTTTTATTTATTTGTTACTTTTTATTTCAATTTGAATGCACATATTTTCTTTTTAATATTTATTAAGATAATTTATATATATATTTATATACATTCATTTCATTTAGCACATTTTCATGATTCCGTTCTGGACTGCAATAAAGTTCAGTATTATTTTACATAGGGTTTATGTTTTTTTTATTTAATTTTATAATTTTTTTTATCCAGTATCCATTTTAAAAACTGGATGATTAATTGTTTATTGGCGATTATGATCCAGCCTAGTTATCTGTAAAATCCACTATCGATCGACCTCTACCCATAAAATCTTCATCCAAATTTATATGTAACTGAATAGTCTTAAGGAGATTAACGTTGTGTTTCAGCTACAGGGGGCTCGCATTTTGGGGATCCCCATCATCGTGTCAGAGCAGTACCCTAAAGGCCTGGGCAGCACTGTACAAGAGATGGATCTGACTGGGGTCAAGCTGGTCTTCCCTAAAACCAAGTTCTCCATGCTGCTGCCAGAGGTGGAAGTAGTGCTGGCTGAGACTCCAGGGGCCCGAAGCATTGTTCTTTTTGGAGTGGAGGTTAGCGAGACTAATGGTTTTGTCATGCTCTGTTTCTCCCCCTTTCTATCCTCTCTGTCTTTCTCTTTCACTCTGTTTAAGGTCATCTCTTTGTTTAAACAATCCGACCTGTTTGTTTTCGGGGCTAATCATATTAAAGCGTGAACGAATGTTAATGAATGGATTATTTAGAGGAATTAATTATTGCGGTACTGCATTATTTCTTTCATTACTCCTTTTTTGTGTCTTTTTTTAGTCCCTGTGCATATGTTCAGTAAATACTCTGGATGTTTGCCCTACATGGGCATTAGTTCTGGGGCGTTTAACTATCGCCATCTTGATAGATATATTTTTTTAATCCAGATGGCCAGTTTCACTTTTTTAAGACTTTAACTATGCAGTTGCTCAAATTTGTACAGATATTTTACGATTGTTGTATTAGTTTATTTAAAGAGTCTGTCAAATGATTGGACCACCTTGTCTTTGTTGTTTTTTGAGACACACGTATGTTTCTTTTGTCCAAATTGTACATGTTTAGCTCAGCAACAGATTTAATGTAATGTATAATGTATATATGTATAAATAAATAAAGTATAAATACTATAAAAGTATAAAGTGTAAAAATAATGTATAAAAATGTATTTGGTCAAAGTTGTATAAATAAAAGGAACACGCATGTGTGTTGTAAAAATGCTAGAAGACAAGGGGTTTCTAAATTATTGAAAGACTTCACACAATGATAACAAAATATGCAGAACACAAACATCTAATAATAATCATCTTATAAACATCTAATAATAATATTTGCTTTGTCTCCAAGTTTTGCCGTCCATGGTTAATTTCTGTGTCTAAGAAATATTTAAATGGTTCATGATCAATATTTTTTCTGAAGTAAAAATCTGTATTGTTTTTTGTATCGTCAGTGCGTAGAGTATACACACTGCCATCTAGTGGCACAAAACGCAGTGACTGTAGACTTGTTTATTGTTTTTAAGTAATAATAGAGAGTAATCACTTGATCTTGTGCTTGTAGACTCACGTGTGCATCCAGCAGACAGCGCTGGACCTGATCGGGAAGGGCTTTGAGGTGCACATTGTAGCAGATGCGACGTCCTCAAGAAGCATGATGGACAGAATGTTTGCACTGGAGGTAAAACGAATAGAGATATAAGTGGTATTTTTTGCAAACCGGCTGAGTCCAAATCAGAATCAGTTTTATTTGCAGAAAATGCTAATTAAATAAAGGAGGAATTATGATTCACAGGAGTTAATTGCTGACCTTGAGAGAAAGAGTGGCAGCTTGGTGATACCGGGGCTTGAACCCCCATACTTTCGTTCAGAAAAGTCAAACCTTAACCATTAAGCTACTAAGTAAATACAACATAAAAAAATTATAACAGGTTAATACAGTATATAGAGGGTATATCTGTATTTTAGAAATGCATTTATAAAGGAATTAGGAAGTAAGGAAAAATGTCAGATGCTTGTCTGAAAGGTTTCTTTTCAAGAAAGGAAAATTTCTTGCAGAGCTTAGACATGAACAATGAAGATCTTTCTGGCCCCTAGAAAAAAATGCATGTGTCTGGTTGTTTAGACACTTTATGATCTGCAGCACATGCCAGAAGGAAGAGGTTTAAATAGTAAGTGCTCAGGATGTTAGGTGTCAGCGATGATTAGATTGTCTGTTTCCTGACTCTGGAAAAGTACAGTGACAATCTTCCGTGACCTGATGTTGTCATGATGGATGGCTGAGCGAGACTACTGTCTATTGTAATAGATACCAGAAGTATATCCTCTAAAGTTCCTTTTTTGAGGCCTGTTATCTGTAAAAGAACAGAACACTGAAGCACTTTTTTCTTGACACAGTGATGTTTTAGATGCTAATTAGGGATTTTTGCTGTGAAATTCTGTCTGATGTTCACCCTAATCTCGGTCTCTTTAAGCGTATTCTGCTTTAGGCTGTTCTGACACCGCACCAGAGGGTTAAGCTCTTCTGCAGACTCATTTCAGAGAGAAGAGATATAAGGCAGCTTTCAGAGTTACTGCTTAAAAAAATAAAACACAACTTACTTCATTGTTATGTTAATGAGAGATCCAGCTGAAATTCAGTTGACTTATTGGAACGCTTTTATCGGTACTACCTGATCAAATCGAGTTGCACTAATGCACTTTGATATAAAACCTAAATTCCATGCAGTTCTTTAGGCTTAGGCTCGAACCCTGAACCCTAGTATTATGACATTGTCATTATAACATTATGACCGGTGATTATCTCTTCATCATGGCACCTGTTAGTGGGTTGTATATATTAGGCAGCAAATGAACATTTCTCTTCAGCGTTGATGTGTTGGAATGGGCAAGCATAAGGATCTGAGTGAATTAGACAGGGGCCAAATTGTAATGGTTAGACAACTGGGTAAGAGCGTCTCCAAAACTGCAACTTATGTGAGAAGTTTCCTGGTCTGCTGTGTTCAGTATCTATTAAAAGTGGTCCAAGGAAGAAACAGTGGTGAACCAGTGACAGGGTTATATGGGCGGGCGAGGCTCATTAAAACACGTGGGGAGCGAAGGCTGGTCCTTGTGGTCCGATTCAACAGACGAGCTCCTGTAGCTCAAATTGCTGAAGAAGTTAATGCTGTTAATCCTCAATGAGTCACGATTGGGGTCTGATGCGCACTTGTTACAAAACGAAATACTTTTATGTAAATACTATCGATGACCACTAGAGGTCGACCAATTCATCAGTTTTTGCCTATTTATCAGCACAGATAGTTAATTTGTCCGGTGTCTGCAAAAATCCACACTGATAGTTTTTCTGGGTTGTGTCTGCACTGCATCGACTGAGAAGGTCCGCTGTGATTATAAAGAATGGGAGCAGCCTGTTTGTTTTGACACGTGAGACTGTGTGCTGTAGCTCATTCATGTTAGGTCATAGTTTATTAACTAAAATTAACAGATAAAAATGAACATTTTTAATCTTAATTTAAAAATGTTATCACAAAATATACTATATATTTCATATCCATTTGAAAAACAGTTGATAATCGGTTATCTGCAGGTACGATCCAAGCAATCGGTATCACTGAAGTGAATTTAGTGTTATGTCGGTCGTGAAGGATGAAGTTTCACAATTTCTAATCTGAACACTAAACCTGTTCCACTCTGACCACAGAAAGAAATATCACCTCCAATAAGCTTCAGATATAATCATATCTTTGACTTTCTCCATGCACTTGGCAGGCAATTCTATCCTGGAGACTTGGTCTGGGTTTATGTTTCGTTATAGACTTTTCTATTTACTGGAATTTGTGAAGAGTCTTGGCCAACGTTGTAAATCTTTTAAAAATAGGTAAAGGTGTCACATGAACCTTTTTTCTTTGAATATCTCAGTGATGGTAGAAAGCTGGGCTCAGAAATGATACTGCACCCCTGAAGCACAGAGGGTTAAGAGCACTTTTTCTGTACATCTGTACATCTGCTGCCACTTTCAATGCAGTAGGAATTCAGCTATAATGCCAAGTCTACAAAGTTGTGAGCCCAAAGTTATAGGGCCTCTTTTCATTTCTTTCTATCTAGAAAATTGGTATTTGGTTTTGGAACAATATTGTTTTCCGGGTGGAATTCGTTTCTAATCACGCACGATGCATTTGTTGTAATTAAGACCATCTCTGCCAGAAGTAGTATTTATGATTCATCAGTTTGCAGATCTGTTGGCTTAATAAGAGTTGTTCTGTCTCGTAGCGGCTTGCCCGTTCCGGCATCATCATCACCACCAGCGAATCGGTCCTCCTGCAGCTCGTGGCGGATAAAGAGCATCCGAAGTTCAAAGAAATCCAGAACATCATAAAGGTCAGCGCTCCCGAGTCAGGCCTGCTCTCTAAAGTCTAAACAATGTGAGAAGTTCAACTTATACCACTGGCTTTAGCATTGATGGGTGGTTGGGAATTTTAAGCGGTAAATTGCCCTCATCTGTCTGAAGCCCTTCTAAGCTGTAGTGTTTGTAGACGGTGGTGAGTTATCCAGCATTTACTCTTCTTAGATGTGCCGTGCAACTAAACTGGTTAGTCAAAGTATTTAATCATCTTAATGGATTTCTTGAGGAACAAACAACACAGACACTGCGAGTTAAGTGTAACTTTGTGCTGCTCGATGTGAGGACACGTCAAGTGTGAACGTAGCATAGCCACTTTGACAACCATAACAGCCTGGAAGTGTGTCTTTCGATTTCTATTTATGTCTCTGACAGTCTTCTTTGTAATGTTTAGGAATCCTCACGGAAACTCTGAAACTTTTGTAACTTCAAAATAGCTTGAATGTGAAAATGTAGATTCAATATACAGTAATGCAACAGCATTACAAATAAATGTGCAGTAGGTCACAAGCTTGGGAGCAACCATGGTGACTGGTCTAATTTGGAGATAAATGAGCCACCAGAGCATGACCACTTGCACTGCTTTAGTCGCTGCACTGAATTATTAATGTAATATGTTTAGTACTATGTTTCTGTGGCATTTTGCTTAAATAGGGCTAGAAATAAAAGCGATTTAAAAAAAATGTATGTTGTGCGTTTTTCACACCGAACTGTAATCATTCATGCTTTTTTTAAAAATCTCCTTTTTCTTTTCTTTCTTATTTCTGACCTTTCAAATCTACTTTGTCATGTAAATCTGATCAGTCGCTCCGAAATCTGTGCATTAGATAAAGGGGACTATACATATACAAAAATTGAAAAGTAAGAATATAAGAAAATATAAAAAATTTTACAAATATTTTACATATTGACAAAAGTGGTCATTAAAAACAGAAAATTAATGTCAAGTAATATTAAATACTATATTTATTTTTCTGCTTAGCCATTAACTGTTTGTTTTTGTATTTGTTTGTATGTGGTATGTATTTGAAAGTATTTATTGTTTTGTTTTCCCCAATTTCCATGCTGAAATCCTTATAAAATGTACTGGAGCTGTATTGCCCATTAAGACTGGCGAGTGTGTTTGTGTGATTGTGTGTGTGTGTGTGTTGGCTTTATTATTCCTTGGCATTATTTTTGTTTGCATGCTAGATCTTGATTAAACTGGATATGTAATTGTTATCGTGTGGACAAAAAAAAACCTTCCCTGACATGTATGGAAAAGTTTTTTATTCACTTTTTTTAATTAAATAATTTTCAATCATATTTTTATGCTTTGTAAAAGAAAAAGGGACAGGAAAAATATCAAACCAAATCTGCTCATTAGATGTTTTGCATATGTATTTAACACGTATATATTTTGGTTTTGGTTATCCAGTACAAATAAGGGGAGTGATTTAAAAAAATAATGATTTATTAAACCAATATGTGCTTAATTTAGTTAACTGTTATTTAATTAACATTAACAGAACTTGCGGTCACAGGATTGATGTCTCAATGCTTCACATTTTTGGAACAATTATATTTATTGGTGTTTTCTTGGCTTCAAAATGTCATGCTGTACGATTACCACTAGAGGGGGTGATGTGTAGTGATTTGTACATGAACTATAATATAAGTGAATGATAGCTAAGTCATGGTTTGTGCTTTTTATTCCTGATTAAATATAGAAGTAGTTTCCCGAATGACCTCTAGTATTTCTCTGTTTTCAATAAAAAAAAAATCACTGTTACATTTTTTGAAAAGCTCTTTCTTAAATGTATCCTGACCCTAACTGGGAATGCATCAGTCAATCAACCATCTATCAAATGTTTGTGCATCAGTGTGAGGAAAAAGGACAAATATATTCAGTGCCTTCTTCTGAACAGACTGATTGTACTTCTCCAGATAGTCTTTTCGATTTGACAAAATACCTTCCAAACATCATCTTTCTCATTACAGTATTTGATTTTTGTATCAGTTAACAAAGTATGCAATAAACGTTTATATTCACTGTATTAAGTCTCGTAATTGCTGGTTTTGTTTTATAGGGTATAAACCACAACCACTGTGTTAAAAAAAAGCGTTACGACGGTATGTAGAAAAAAAGAAGTAGAGCGTGTAGCTCCAGGCAGTGAGTGTTTGAGTTATGATTGCATGGAGATTTGTAAAATGATCAAGGAGCATCAAGAGAGTCAAAAGCCTCTGGAAAAGTGTAATAACTACGCATTACATGCACGTGAAGGGATTGCAAATGAGCTTGATTGTTTATCTGTATGCCTCAGCTAGAAGTTGCAATCAATAGGTGATAACAGACAGAAGGCACTGGGGAAAAAAAAAAAAATAATAATAATGGTTTACTATGAAGATGGTAAAACTGGATGAAAATACTGCAAATTAATAATTACATTACACTCAAATCCTTACTAGGAAAATGTATATAAAATATATTATATGATACATTTATTTTTTATTAATTTAGCAAACGGTTTTATTTTTAATGTATTTAAATGACACATAATTGAGGCAAAATGCAATTAAAGCATACAGTATAGTGTAAATTCTAAAAAAAAAAAAAGCTAGTACTAATTATGAGTACTAATATTGTATATATTAATTTTACATGCATAATGCATATTAATATATATATCATATCAACAAGCAGCATAAAAATTTTTTTTGTGAAGTTAAGTATTTTGTGAAAGTGCTCAAAAAAACATCTGAGGTGAATAAAAGGTCCGTTTGGGTGTGGCCTAATAATGTTTTTTTGATTTGCATATTTGATTGACAGCGATGAACAGAAAAATTTTAATACTTCAACATAGCTTCCACTTTAATTTCACTTAAATTATTCGATGTATCAATAGTATGCAAATAAATAATATATATATATTTTCTTTTTGATGTTCAATAGCGTTGGATAATCATTGCAGTCACTATCACAGTCACGCAGAATGTATTTGTAGTTACACTGCAAAAATGATCAACTGCTTCTCTGTATGTGTGAAAATAAGATAAATAGCCCCCTCCAGGCTTCCTTCGTCCTTGTCATTGTGATGGACTTTGCTTTGTGATGAAACGCAATACATGCACACAAACAATGATAAATCCTCACCTGCGGTCTTTTACATTTATATTCATATAATGGATGAAGCCGATGACTGACTGCATCGTATTAAATAATAAATCATTTCAAACTGAAATTCACCTCTACACATTTTGCATATTTATCAATTTTCATTTACCAGCTGAAATGCTGAGACATTATAACAGATACAGACATTTAAATAATGTATTTTCTAATTAGTTCGACTATAAATGAGTTAGACGTGTGAATTATTGATACTCTATATAGATAAAAGTTTATGGACACCTGACTATGTACGATTTTCAAACATCCCATTCCACACTTAGCCACATTTGCTGTTATAATCATATTCGATTATTAATTTATGGCATTTGGCAGACACCTTTGTCCAAAGATCCATGTGATAATAATAATAATTCTTCTGGGGATGTGTTTCATGGCATTTTGGAGTGTGCTGGTGGAGATTTGTGCCCATTCATCCACAAGAGCGTTAGTAAAGTCAGGTACTGACGTAGGTGAGGTCCCAAAGCTACCCATGTACACCATATCTTCATGAAGCTGGCTTTGTGCACAGGGGCATTGCCATGCTGGAACAGGTTTTGGTATCCTAGTTTAAATTAAAACATCTAACTCTAACAGTTTGTGGAGAACCTTATATGGCTAGAACAGTCAGATGTCCAAATACTTCAGTCTGTATAGTGTATATGTCTTGCATGAAAATCTGGATTTTATTATTATTATTATTATTAAACTTAAACCTGAAACTCATTCATTGCTCATTTTTGTAATAAGTGCACATTCGCATATTTTTCCCAAGCAAATGCAATGAAATGAAAAAGTGTCATAAGACTTAATTAGTGTCCAATTTCCATGTTGGGTTTATCTAATTTCCTTTCTATTTCAATTGTATTATTTTTTATTTAAAATGTGTATAAAAGCAGACATGATCATCAATAAATACCTAATTGTAATAAATGTATGCAGTTTTTTATGATGACAGGTTTGGGTTGGTTTCCGGTCACTTGGTGGTGCTATTATTCCTTATATTGTCTACTGTTGCAGTATAAATACCCATCAGGCATAACATTATGGTCATCTGCCTAATATTGTGCTGGTCCTACTTTTGCTGCCAAAACAGTTCTGACCCGTCGAGCATCAACAGCATTAACTTCTTCAGCAATTTTAAAATTCACATATTGCTATTTCATAACCCATGGATGTTATGGCATAACATTATGACCACCTCACAACCATTGTGTTGGTTCCCTTTTACTGTCAAAACAGTCATGACCAATTGATGATTAACAGCATTAACTTCTTCAGCAATTTGAGCTACAGCTGCTCGTCTGTTGGATCGGACCACACGGACCAGCCTTTGCTCCCCACGTGCATCAATAAGCCTCGGCCGCCCATAACACTGTCACCGGTTCGCCACTGTTTCTTCTTTGGACCACTTTTGATATACACTGCAGACCAGGAACAGCCCAAAAGAGCTGCAGTTTTGAAGATGCTCTGACCCAGTCGGCTATTTGGGTCTTGCATCACTTGCTGCCTGAAATATCCCACCCACTAACAGGTGCCATGATGAAGAAATAATCAGTATTCACTTTACTGGTCATAATATTATTATGTCATAATGTTATGCCTGTTCTGTGTACATATTGTTATGTCTACTTATATTAACTAACTGTATAGTAAACTTGTGTGAATGCTCAAAGAGTATTCAAACACCACAATAGCAAAATCCTCAAGCAGGCTTAACAGTCATAACAGTAATAAGCAGTAATAGCTTGTGTGTACGTAGGGCCTTATTAAAAAAATAAAAATAAGTCTGTCAAGCTTTAATGTTCCAAATCAGTCTTTTTTTTGCATCACCACAATTGGCACAGTGATAACAATCACAATTACACAAACAGAAAGAATGACTGATGTCAATATTCGGCAGATTTTGTTCCTTTTATATTCGGCTTCCTTCTTTTTCAGCAAGGAGTCAAAGCCTGGGGTGTAGAGATCCTCCAGCCAAAAATTCAATTTCCTTGGGTCTTCCTATGACAGAAGAGAAGTCATCAGGTTCTAAGCATGTGGTCTGCAACAACTATTACACAGAGCATGTTTAATATAAACAGTTGAGTCAATCGACTTCCTACTAAGTAAAGAGCAAATGCAACCTAGATTTTCTTCTTGCCTTTCTTTATTCGTTAATGTGTACATTTATGTGTATATTCTTTCTTTATTAATCTTCAGTAAATGTTTTATCCTGCATGGACCACACACCACACACATTCACACATGGGGCAATTCTAAGCCATCAGTCTATACGATAAGTTGAGAGATAAGAGTAAAACTGGAGATCCTAGAGGAAACACAAAAGATCATGTGAAATTCAAAAAGCTAAAGATTAAATGAGGGACTCTGGAGATATGAGGTCACAATACTGCTAGGCTGTGTACAGTTATTCAGTCTACAAGCCCACAAGAGCTGCAGTTTTGGAGACGCTCTGAACCAATTGTCTAGACATCACTATTTGGACCTTGTCAAACTCAAATCCTTACGCTTGCCCATTTTTCCTGCTTGTAACACATCATATTTAATGTAAAAATGTCAGTTTTACATTAAATTTTACATTAAATAAACAGTGTTGTATTCACTGCATCGGTCATAATGTTATAATGTCAGTAAATAGACTATTGACTGTTTCATTAGTTACAAGCTAATAGCTAATAAAAAAGTTCTACCCTAGCTCTTCTTCGATACTAGTTGCTGAGCGACGGTACAAATAATACCATTTTGTACCTGTAGAATAGCTAAGTTTCCCCGCAAAGAATGTCTGTCATAATCCTCAATGGTCCAGGATGGTTTAGATCTCTGGTTCTCCTCGGTGTCAACCTTCTTTAGGTCTACATAGAGTGGGTTCTGCTTGATATTTGGTTTCAGAGTGAGTCGTGTAATGTGCTGTTCCAGCTCACTGTCTCTAAATCCAGGTTCCTCCTCCGGCGATGGTGGTCTTTCTGTCTCTCTCTTTTCCCTCCGGTCTCCCTAAAGCAAGAATACCGAATGGACATTAAGGATGAAGCCAATGAAAATGTCAAACATATATTTTTGTTGAATGGATAATGACGACAAAAGGGGGGTTTTGAATATGCTGAATAATATATGCACTGCTAGAACCAATGATCCTTCTAATAAAATCAAAATATTATATAGATTTCATATATTAAAGATTAACGTCTCCATCAGTATGCATAGAGACAGTAAAATTGGATTGAGCATCGATCGTAATGTTATTTCGCTTATAGTCTGTAAATAGAAAACAGTGTATGCTGTTTTAATGAATGATGAGATATGAAGATGGCACAGCAGCCAGATGTAAACTTGAGTCAATCCATATCTGTTCCGATATAGACGTGAGAGATTTGTGTAAAAATAAAACTGATGTCGTTTTAGAGACGTGAGAAGCACACTGTATTCTGTTGTATGCATAAAGTGGAACATTTTATTTTAGATACGAAGACCAGGGAAAAGGTAGAAGCAAAAATTTAGTGAAAAATAAAATATAGGTACAGAGACGTGTGAAAAAAAAATACAAATGGTAAAAAGAGAAATCAATAAAAACAATGTATATAGGTACAAAAACTAGTTTGAAAAAAAAAAGTTTAAATACTAAGACTAAGACTCGTGTGCATGCACTTTATGTGGCGAAGACACTTACTAGTCCTCAGCTCTGTGTTTCCTGTTATGTAGCTTTATGTTCTAAATGTAGCACCAGGGTTCATGAAGGAACGTTGTTTCATTCCACTGTGTACTGTGTCAGCTATGTATGGTTTAAATGACAATAAAAGCTTCTTGACTTGACTCTTGAATTGACTTGACTAGTGGAAACAACATTTTTGAGGCAAAGTGAAAAAAGATTCAGGTACAAAGACAACTGTGTGTGTTGGGCTGAATTTTAGATGAAATACTAGTGGGAATTACAAGATGAGAAGAAAAAGCAATATGTTGGCACAAAGCTCAGCAGAAGGATATATTTCTTAGAGTATTGGTAACAGTGGAGAGCTGAAATTACCTACAAAGACCGGAAGAAGATAAATTATTGGAAAAATAACACCGGAGGGAAAAATATAACACATTAAAGTAGGATTCGGGTAGAAAAAGAGAAAGAAATGTCAAGCAAATGTCAAACAGGCATTTTTTTCTTAATTAATATTATTGTAAAAAAATACTTATTAGTACTCTTTACTGTTATTTTTGTCTTTTCCAACAACTGTAAAAAAAATAAATACAATAAAAAATGTGTACAGTTCATTGTCCACCTTCGTAGGATCAAGCTTTCTTGTTTTGCTAACGAGCGTTCTCCTACCTGTGAGTATACCCTGTTGTGCCACTGCCTCTGTCCAGAAAGTGCTGCTCCTATCTGGAACATTCCGTGGGTTGCTGGTAGCATCCCTACATCAAGTTGAAGGAATTTCTCTGGATGATTATTATTGGGGAGAACAGTAATGTCCATATTTATATCCCAGCTAACACGGCTTTCTCTCGACTCAGGCACATTGCACTCATTACTTATTAAAGAAGAAGCAGGTGTCATTCGAGGGTGTGTGTAACCTTATCTAACCCAGGCCATGGTTTAAGGAAGTTCTGTAGGAGGAAAGCTGAAAACTCACACCTATAAGCTGTAAATCTATAACACACATAGCATTCTATGGACATTATCTGCTTATTTTATTATTCCCGAGCCATGTCGTAGTGTCCAGAAAAAAAAAAAAACACCCAGGACGTTTCTTTAATTTCAATGTACAAACAAGACATTCTGTCTAGATATCAAAATTACATTTACAGTTTGTCTCAGTATGTAATATAATATGTGTATAATAAAGGAATATATGAAATGTTAACTCTTTCATTATTTGGTTACTTGAAATCTGCTTGTTATACTTTCTGAGAAACCTCTATTCCCACAATACAGCTGTCTATACATATTCTTGGATTTTTTAGAGCTCAGATTTAGTATTCATTCACATTTACTGGTTCAGCTGCAGAATGTGGTGTTCTCCAACAAATGTAATTCTACTTTGCAGTTTACACACAACACAGGGTAAACTGAAGTGCCATGGGCAAAGCTTCTTACCACTAGATGGCCTAGGTGATAATTTAGGTGACGTAGGTCAGTGTGGCGTCACGAAAAGGCTGCGTAGATGTCAAATAAGACAGAGAAGGAAGGAGAGGAGAGGAGGGAGGGGGAATTGTTTAGCTGCATGTCGTTTTCCGACCAGATGTTCTTCTTTAGCATCTTCACACTGACTGTGATCTGCCAGCTTTCAAGCACCCAGGCTAAATTCGCCGGCATCAATTTGCTGCTACATTGAGCTTATATAAACACCTCAATACCAATTTGGCATATCCTAATTACCTTCTGAGTGCTTTAAAATTTCCATTAATACCAAACTTATGTCATATACTCCTACATGGTGGAATTCAGTGATAACAGCAGTGTCACACTCCAAGCTTTCCACTCTAAATGTTCGGCTAATTACCTCCACAAGTTGTATCTAAGGGTAAATTAAAGAGTAAATTCGGCATTGCTGTGGCAAGTAAGGACCTCAGTTTCTCAGCCTCTTTTTTATATTTAGTAAATGACAGTCATGTTCTCTAGAAGCATGCTTTACCTAGGGTCCCTGGGAAATCACTTCCACTATTCCCCCAGATAGCCACATTATGTTTCCGATCATTGTAATCCTGACAGTCGATATGTATGAACAGCATGTGGTAAGTCAGGTATGGTGAGGGAAAAGGACACAGCTTTAACAGCTTAAAAAGTGAAAGAAACATTGTGAATCATGTGCACGTATTGTGAATCCTGAAGGTCTACTGTTTGAGAACCAGAAACTCACAAAGACTAATTTGAAAGGATTTGTCTGTATTGTTTAAAGGGTCTCTGGTTATCCTATTTAATGGTGTATGTTCTACACAATATGAGGACCAGTTTCTCGAGGTCTCTCCAGGGTAGCCTGAATATTTCCTCTTGTTTCTGATCACTAAAATTTTTTATTTACCAGCACAAATCTGTCATGCCTGGAAGTGTGAAAAAAGAGTAAAGAGCTTATCAGCATCAAAAATGATGGTAAGCAACATTTTTTGTGAATCATATCCTTGTGTTGTAAGGCCTTAAAGCACATAGCCCTATCTTTTGAGAACTGGCACAGGTAATATATAACAGGTAATATGTAACATATGTCATTCTGGACAATTATTCTGTATATAATAGTATAAATGTTTTTATTAATTCTATTCAATTATCCTGTATATAATTTATTGTATATGCTAAACAATTATCATATCTATATATCATCTGTATATACATTATGTATAACTCTTGCACAGTTTACATACATTGTACATATTCCATATTTTTATATTCCACATTCTCTAAACATCTTGTGTCTTACACACGTCTTGCACAACAAAAAATGTTCATGTGTTAATATATACACTATATTTTTATTACCCATAAGTATTAGGTAATCTGGTCATAAGTTTGCTATGTGATTTTTAAGCATTGCATTCCACATTTATTCCCAATTTGCTCTTATAATTACCTCCACTTTTCTTGAAAGGTGTTTCACTAGATTTTGCACTGTGCTTTAGGATGTTTGTGTTCATCAGCTACAAGGGTATCATGAAAGGCATGATGTAGGTGAGGAGGCCTGGGGTGCAGTCAGTGTTCCAGTTCATCCCAAAGGTGTTCAGTAGGGATGAGATCAGAGCGCTATAGCAGGTCACTCAAGATTTTCCTCTCCAAAGCATGTAAACCATATCTTCAAGGAGCTCACTCTGTCTCCACACCACCCTGTCCTCTTGATCTGCCTCTTTCAAACCAACTACCTGCATGTCTTACCTCACCACATTCATAAACCTCTTCCTTGTTCTTCCTCTTTTCCTCCTTTCTGGTGGCTCCATCCTCAGCATTCTCCTACTGATATACCCCATGTCCCTCCTCTGCACATGTCCAAACCATCTCAATCTCGCCTCCCTCACTTTGTCTCCAAAACGTCCTACATGTGCTGTTCATCAGCCACATATTTTTTCTTTCTTTCATCTATTAAGGCAAATATTGTTTTTTATTCAACATTGAGTATCTTAGAGTTTGGTCTTACAGTACAAAGATCACCATGAAGGCCAACTGAAGGTGCTTTGTGAAAGAGTGTGTTCTATTCATTAATATGTTTGAGCTCTTGAATGGGATGAAAGGAGCAATTATAACCTCAGAATGGACCAACGAAGTTCTCAGGAGCTTCTGAAGTAATGGGAGAAGCTCAACTCGTCTTCAGATCATGAAGTCAAAGAAATGGAGGTGTGGCTCCAGAAGGTTTTCAGGTAGACAGACAAATAGAGCAGTTTATTCTTTCGATTTGAGTCATTATTTCTAGTTGAGTTCGTCGAAAGGTAGTGGAAACGCTGAAACACAAGTTTTTTTTTGTTGTTGTTGTTGTTGTTTTTTTTAGCCAAGTGACACAGATGAACCGGCACCACGACACATACGTATTGTGTGTGTGTGTGTGTGTGTGTGTGTGTGTAAGAGAGAGAGTGTGTGTGTGTGTGTGTGTGTGTGTGATGTGGAGCGCTCCATTTGATTTCCTTGAAGCTGCCCGTTATTTCGGGAGGACGCTCCGCCCAGCGATTGGCGAGCTGAGGTTGGTGGGAAAGAAGTCGCCCTTCCTGGCCGGGGCTCAGGTTCCAGCTGCGGCGGTCGGCTCGGACAACGCCGGGGGGGTAAAAGTGTGGAAGTCGGGGCAATCGAGCGAAGTTATTTCAGAGTGCCGAAAAGCAAACAACATGGCGAGTCGAGTGAGCGGAGGACACAGTAGGGTAGGGAGAAGAATCGGAATCGCATTGCTATAGTCGCCTAACTAAGTAGTCTGAAACTGGGTTCTGTGTGTGTTGTTATTTTGTGTCGTGGATTTCCCAAGGAATGGCAACCTTTCGGTAAAACAGTAGCGCGATTGTCCGAGACGATGAAGAGTTTCCACTGCGTTGAGTCTCGTAACGGTTCAGACAAGTCTTCGGGTCTAAAAGGACACTTCACTTGGAAGGAAAAGGATCGCTTTCAAAGGAGCTCCATGATCATGTTTATTATATAATATTAACGACCCGGGAGAGTTGAGGATTTCGTCCGGGTGCGCGGATGGATGAAGGTTCGTGCTCCAGCACGTTCTTGGCACTATGTTGCACTGCAGTGTATTTCACTCAACCCAGCAGCGATACACCTTTTGCTTCTAAATGATTGCATGGACTTGATTTGATCATGGCATTGAGGTCTAGAAAAGCGTGGACCAATGTGATGCTGGGGATTTTGCTCGGCTTCACTGCAGCATCTTGGGTTCTTGTGCCCCGGGTTACAGAGGTCAAAAAGTGCTCACCCTACGGTGTTGGGAAAATTCAAGAACCGGCAAGACCTCGGATGACAAACGACGTCTGGCCCGAGAGCCTGCACAAATCATCGTCCAGCAGAGAGAAAAGCTATGAAGAGGAGGATGAGGAGCAAAGACTAGACACGCCAATCCAGGGAGGACCCGTTCCACGTCCCAGACACTTCCTCTACGTTGGGGTCATGACCGCTAAGAAGTACCTGGATTCGAGAGCGGTGGCTGTGTTTAAAACGTGGGCACCGAGCATCCCGGGAAAGGTCGAGTTTTTCTCCAGCCACGGCTCGGACTCTGTGCCTCTACCTTTCCCGCTGCCCGTGGTCTCGTTGCCAGGGGTTGACGATTCGTACCCGCCGCAGAAGAAGTCCTTCATGATGTTGAAGTACATGCACGATCACTACTTGGACAAATACGAGTGGTTCATGAGGGCTGACGATGACGTCTATATCCGAGGTGAAGAAGCTAGACAGAGTTCTGGGAAGTGGTGTGACCTCTGCGTTTAGTGCCAGGCATGCAATTACGTAATGGCAGCCTCCCATCAAAAGCTATGATATACTCCGTGTCCAGCTGCTGCCACCAGGACAGGCAGTAGATTTAGTTTTTACTATTTCCTGACAAGCAAAGTCTAAACCTTAGTGAGCTATTGGAAAGCCATGAAAGACCACACTAATGATTTAGAGTGGAATACTTTGTGGAATGGGGAGACCTCACCTTTCAGGCAGATACAAAAATTGGCACTTAGTTCATGCAGTGTGCAGCATTACTGCTCATTATGAAGATTACATCGTAAGCTAAAGACACAAAACCAATATATTCTAGGTTATCTAATCTCGTGTGCTTTTTTATACTCTTGGAGATCTTTCTTCTATTTCATCAAGTTGTTTCAGACGTCATGTTTTTAGAGTAATTAAGAATTTATATGTCATGTTTTTAGGAATGCACAGTGACCTAGAGATCAGTAGGATGGACATTCCTTATTTAAATATAGATTGTTCTCCAAGAACATATTTCCATGTACATATTAATCAGTGATTAAAGTTTATTAGTGTAATGAAATGCCATGCTCTGTCATATCGATTCTTGTTTTGTAGTAAATAAAAGTGCTTGGTGTTATTGGTCCTGAGAGCTGCAATGATTTGTTTCTTAGTTTGAGAAGCTTTGTGTTGATATTTTTCGTTTCCGAGTGCTATTCAACCCAATGACTGTTGGTTTCTCTCTGGAGTCGTATATATTTTACGACTCCAGAGGGAGAACAGAAATCTTCTCAAACTGAGAAACAAGTGAGGTGCAGGAGCAGATCAAATGTGTGCTTTTCTTTATTAAACCTTTCGTAGACACACCAAGGTGGAAAACCATCACTTACTCTATTGGTTTCATAAAAGTAGAATGACGTCTCTTTCACTATAAAGACTGGCCAAATGTAATAACATCGTAATACATTCTTGTGTTTGTGTTTTCGGGCTGTTTTAGGTGAAAAGCTGGAGCTTTTCTTGCGTTCGCTCAACAGCAGTAAGCCGATGTATCTTGGTCAGACGGGTCTAGGCACTACTGAAGAACTGGGCAAGTTGGCGCTGGAGCCTGGGGAGAATTTTTGCATGGGTGGCCCTGGTATGATTTTTAGCCGCGAGGTGCTGCGCAAGATGGTGCCCCATATCGGCACTTGTCTGAAGGAGATGTACACGACGCACGAGGATGTGGAAGTAGGGCGCTGCGTTCGGCGATTCGGGGGAACCCAGTGCGTCTGGTCGTATGAGGTAAGCCATAATAATGTATGTTAGGAAGGTCAAATCAAGTTTTCTATTTCTTCTTGTATTTCGACTCGAACATACTGTATATGATCCAGAATTATTGCAACATGATGAATAAACTATAGGATGTATAGTTTATTAGCAAATTATTAGCAAATTTCCAAAAAAGTATTATTTGTTCTAAGACTAAACCCTACCACAGCTCCAGAGTTCCACTTTCAGTCCTGATCTCAGGTTGCTCTCTGTTTGGAGTTTTCTCATTCTCTTCTCGTCTACTTCTGAATGTCCTCTGGGAAAAAAAAATGACCTCAGGTTGATTGGCTGCTCTAAATTTCCTCTAGATGTGAACAGGAGTGTGAATGTGTCTGTGCAGGTTGCCCTGTGCTGACCCGGTGATGGAAGTATGTAATCCGGCATTACGCCCAGTGTTCCCAGGATACTTACTTAATGGAGGCTTTATGCTCTTAGATATCCATCACTTAGACCTGTTTTAATTTAATGAAAACATTTAAGGAAATGAAGCTCCTTCATTTAACAGCCATTACCATTTAAAGCGGTTTTCATCATCGAACGCTGCAGAGTCTTCCGAAGCGTAGGAAATTCAAATCATGAAATAGAATATGGCAGAGAGGAGGTAGACATCTTAGTTATCATCAAAGTATTTATATCTTGATTTTATTGAAATATGTTTCACTGCAGCCTATATTAACCTGCTGTGTTGGTGATGTTCTGTTTGGAAGACTGTTGAATACATGGTGTGATCCAGAGCGTTCAGCTCGAATCGGCCATTCAGTCCGTCTGACTGCGTGTGCTGTCTCCATCTCAACGCCTTCTCGACCCTTTTCATTATTAATAAGCTTTAAAGGCCTAAATATAGTGAGGCTGTGGGACAATTTATCGGCTTTTCCCATAGAAGGAAACACCCGTAGCTATTTTACAATAAATAACTGCAAGCAAACTATTCGAGTAGCACAGAGAACATCACAATAACTTATTTAATGATGCTCAACTGCATCTTTGATTTTTTAACTTTGCGAGTTCTTGTAGTCTGGAAAGTTTATAGGAATGTCCAGCATTTCTTGCATTCACAGCACTTTGGAGTCTAATTTTAGATGTACTGTGAGAGCTTACTGATAATACCTTTCATAAGTGAAATTAGTTTTTTTTCACATATTTCCACGGATTTGTGTGACTGTACGTTCGAAATGTTTTCAGTTTGTTTAATCCGTCCTTCTCTTGCAAACCGAAACAGCGTTCATGGTCTCAAATCCATAATGATTAAAAGCAATTCCTACAAGTTTCCCCCCAGGCAGGATTGAGGCAGCCCTCTGCTGCATCCTACCCTCCTGTTCTTCAGGAGCACTGATGAGTTTCAGCAAGTCTCCACAATAATTAGAGTATCTCTGTATGCACGTGATGTTTAATTCATTGCTGGTCATGGTGGTGTTGGCATACTTAGTAACATATTCGCATATTTGTCCCCCACGCTTTCCACTTCACATTATCGCACATGAGGGGGACTTCAAGGGTTTCACTTTAGGCATTCACAAATTAAATCCTGGTACATATTTGATTGCATTTGTAAACCCTGGAAGAATGGAGCCCTGGCCTTTTCCACAACAAAACACAATTCTGAAATATTCCCCCGAATAGAATCTGCAACTACTTCTGCTGCTAAAATAATGTGACTCACAGTGAGAGCTTTTGCAGTCTGCAGTGATAAAGTGAGCCCATGGGCATTGTTTGCTTTCACATCAGAGATTTTCAGGATTTTCTTGCTTGTTCATGTAAATCTAGGCAGCTCCTGCCTACACTGTTAATAAGGAACAAACAACATCGTTGTTTGTAGACGCTTAAATCCGACCGCATAAAAATCACCATGCTGCATTGCAAAATACAAGCACGCATTGGTCTCGGAAAACTGAGAAACCCAATCTCTCCTACGAATACGAGATCATGAAAAATTCTCAAGATTTCAATCAGAATTTAGTTTTCTAAATTAATTTTGTGCCATGCCTCTGGAAACAATATAAAAAGAGTTTGGAATGTCAGCACTGTCAGTATGCTCTTTACAACGCTACCAGGAAGCATGAAAGCCTACAAACATGGCTGCAATTCCCATCACGCACACACAAACACACACAAACACACACATACACACACACACACTCACACACACACACACACACTCACACTCGAACACACACATATACATATCGGTATATATATATATATATATATATAGTAAAAAAATCACACATTTAGAAAAAAAAAAAAAACTTGAAATCATGTGTGCCACAATTATTGGCACCCCTGATGTTAATACTTTGTACAACCTCCTTTTGCCAACAAGACAGCACTTAATCTCCTCCTATAACATTTCACAAGATTGGAGAACACAGAGAGAGGGATTTTTGACCATTCTTCTTTGCACAATCTTTCTAGATCATCCAGTGTCCTGGGTCCTCTCTTATGCACTCTTCTCTTTAGCTCGCCCCACAGGTTTTCGATTGGGTTGAGGTCTGGGGACTGAGATGGCCATGGGAGGACCTTGAGTTTGTGACTGCTGAACCACTTTTGTGTAGATTTTGCCACATGTTTTGGATCATTATCCTGCTGAAAGACCCAATGACGACCCATCTTCAGCTTTCTGGCAGAGGCCATCAGGTTTTTATTTAAAATATCCTGGTACTTCAAAGCGTTCATAATGCCATGCACCCTAACAAGGTTCCCAGGGCCTTTGGAAGAGAAACAGGCCCACAGCATCACAGATCCTCCACCATACTTCACGGTGGGCATGAGGTGCTTTTCGGCATACTCATCTTTTGTTTTACGCCAGACCCACTTAGAGTGTTTGTTGCCAAAAAGCTCAATCTTAGTCTCATCTGACCAAAGCACACGATCCCAGTTGAAGTCCCAGTACCGCTTAGCAAACTCCAGACGTTTATGTTTGTGAGTGTTAGTGAGAAAAGGCTTTTTTCTTGCATGCCTCCCAAACAGCTTGTTGGCATGTAGAGAGCGTCTGATGGTTGTTTTGGAGACTCTGTGACCCCAAGATGCCACTCTTTGATGCAATTCTGTGACGGTGAGCTTGGGAAATTTTTTTACTTCTCTTACCATCCTCCTCACTGTGCGTTGTGGCAAGATAAACTTGGGACCTCTTCCAGCCTTGTTTGTCACTGTTCCAGTTGTTTTAATCTTCTTAATGATTCCTCTGACTGTAGATACCGGCAAGTTAAGGCGAGTAGCTATTTTCTTGTAGCCATTGCCTGACTTATGAAGGTCAACACACATCTGCCTTACTTGAATGGTGTGTTCTCTTGTCTTTGCCATGTTGACAAATGGAAATTAGGCCTCTGTGTGACTTCATATTTATACCCTAGGGAAACAGGAAATCATGAATTACTAATTAAAAGTCCCTAGATACCCTGACTTAGCAACTACAGAAAAATATATAAAAAAAAATAAAAAAAATAATGGAATTGTTAGGGGTGCCAATAATTGTGGGACACATGATTTCAAGTTTTTTTTTTTTCTAAATGTATGATTTTCTTTTTACCACCAAAGTTATGTACTTAAATGAAAGGTTGGATTTTTCTCTTTTTTTTTTTTGCATTTGGGTTCTATGTTGTTTTAAAAAAAAGGACGACCACATCTTAAACAGGGGTGCCAATAATTGTATATATATATATATATATACCGGTATGTATATGTGTGTGTTCGAGTGTGCATGTGATGGGAATTGCAGTATATCCTTGTTATTGTTATTGCTTTTCTGGTTTTGATCTTTCTCTTGTTTCCTTTGTGGTTACTGACAGTAGTTCTGTTGACTGCAGTGTGTTTGTTGATTGCCTGCTCTCACCTCTGATCACATTAACGACATTGCCAGCCTTTGCTAGATTTGTCTTCCAGTTCTAAAATAAAGCATTGTAACCTGCACCTGTAATTGACTCAGAACATGGTTTAATATCTGAGATCTTGCATGACAGTTAAAAAAAATATTTTTATGATACACCAGCCCTGAGTCACACCTTTGCTCTTTCTGTTTGTTCCAACCTATATACTAATTTTCAGTACGGACATGCACAAAACACTGGTTCCTGATTAATAATAATAATAATATATATAAAAACATTTTTTTAATACTTTAATCAACATGGGCATTTACAATTATTAATGCTTTATGCAAATTTATGTTTTTATTAGTGAAACCAAACTCAACATCGAGCATCAGGACAACATATTCTTGTAAATCTTGTTAATTCTTTAAAGTAATAATGGTGTTTTAAATTTGGTAAATCATCAGGACACCAAAGGGAACTTTTGCTATGTTTCCACACGGATGGTTTTATTTGACGGACGTGCGCATCATGGCAAATTTTGGTGCTTGATTTGAAACTTGCCACATCAGTAAAACAAATGTTTAGTGATTACATTTTTTTTTTTCGGTGGAGTAAATTTTAAATCTGTGTTGTGTTTCAAGGTTTTTATTTTGCCTCTTTAATATTTATATTTCTATTTTCAATAAAAATGGGCAAACAGCAATTTGCGCTGTATTAATTGAAGTGAAAATTAATTTGGGTTAACACGTTATTAATTAGTTAGTTTTGACACACAGTATCTCACAAAAGTAAGTACACCCCTCACATTTCAGCAACTATTTTAGTATATTTTTTAAAGCGACAAGACTATAGAAATTACATTTGGATTTACTTTAGAGTAGTCAATGTGCAGCTTGTATAGCAGTACAGATTTACTCTCCTCTGAAAATAACTTTACATACAGCCTTTACTGTCAAAATAGCTGCCAACAAAAGTGAGTACACCCTGAATGTTAACAGCTGTATGTCATGTAACCTCATATTAGCAATGTAAATCTTGTATAAGAGCTTTTTTGGATTTATTTATTTATATTTTTAATAAAAATGCTAATAGAAATGAGCGCTGCATTAATTTTATATATATATATCCTGCATACTAATGCACCAAAAATACATAAATATGCATTACAGCATTATAATGAAGATAATAATACGGCATATTAATATTGATGGAATGTGTCATGCTGCACTTTTATCGAACCACAATACTCGTATAGAAATATACCATAATATAGTATGGCTATAGCTACTGATTTTATTTTCTGATCAACACTTACAATAGAAAATAAATAAATAATAATAAATCCTCAAGACATTTTAAAGTGTATGTCAGAAATAAATCTGCTAAATCAGACTGATGTGTATATTTGAGGTCTGATTCCCAATTGTACAACATTTATTCTTTGTATTCAGGTACTTAATGATTAAACTTGTTCTGCTGCATTGGGCCGTCTGCTCTGTACCACACGCCAGCGCTCATAAAACATGATTCGAGCCTTAGAATCGCACTACAGTTTCAGGACCGTAACCCAGGCGACAGTAATCATTCCATAATACTGGTTCTGCTGAGTTTGTATTGAGCTGAGCTGAGACTGGGGGTGTGTAATCACAAGAACAACATTTTTGCTCTGTACTCACTCCTACAACTTCTCATACTTTTTCCAGACAAACTGACAAACCGTTTTGATGCAGGGGGCCAAATGTAGATGGAAAACAAGAGAGTACAAATCGTGTTTGTAAAAGGTTTTGCTTCACACTGGTGAATATCCGTTCAACTGACGATGCTTGTAAGATTGCGATCAGGAAGTTAGGCAAGGCTGAGGGTCAGAAATGTGCAGATTACAAAGGCAACTCAGTTTTAATTGCCAGATTGGTAAGTAATCTTACTGTACATCATCACATGGAAATAGTATTAGTAGGCTTATCTGCTAAACGTCTGTTTCCTCTCAATGGTTTGTCTTCATAACGCCTGAGAGATGGCTTTCTTACCACTGCAACATCTGGCTTGCTCACTAGTGCCCAAATGTCTGTAATGCTGCTTTTTTTCAGAATGCCTCATTGCCTACTGATTTAAAGTGCTAGAACAAATGCATCAAATTAAACCCTAGAAAAGCTGCACAACAGGATAGTTGATGTTCAATTTGTAGATTTGTATTAATGTCCATGTAATGAGAAGAAATATATTTATGCTACTAGGACGAAAATCATCCCAGTTGCTAGATTTTGCAATGTAGATTCGATGAAGTCTCACTCAGACTCCGTATGGCCTTTAGTTGAAAATGGCAAATGAAACATGTATTAAACATGGAAATAGATGGAAATGTGCTTAGTAAGATTCTTGCAGAGTGCTGAGAAATAAGCTTACATAGCAAGTGTATTTGGAGGGGACCAAATGTTCTGTAATGTCAATACTTAATACTGCATCCGAATCAGTGATCTAACAAAGCAATGTCATGCTTTGAACTTTCAACTTCCTCTGTCAGGTTGAGCAATGGAAAATTGTAAATAGAAATATAAGGAAATATAAGAAATGTGAAAGAAATATATAAATCAGAAATATCAAGTGAATAGAATGCGAGTCCAGTTTTAATGTAGCCTTTATCGATCAATCTCTAAACATAAGTGTCTATCTATCTATCTATCTATCTATCTATCTATCTATCTATCTGTCTGTCTGTCTGTCTGTCTGTTTATTATTATTATTTGTACTAACTTTTTTTTTTATTCCAATTATATATATATATATTTATTTATTTATTTATTTATTTATTTATATAAAAAAATATAAAAAAAATCATGAATTCAGTTCAGTTCAATTCAATTAATTTTTATTTGTATAGCGCTTTTAATAATGTACATTGTTTTCAAAGCAGCTTTGCACAGATAAATAAAAATATCTAAGATTGTGTTTCTGTAGTTGACAAGGAAAAACCTCCTGAGATGCCACGAGGAAGAACCCGTCCTCATTTAGGTGGCACAGAATGCCCGTTCATGACATTTGTTAAGGTGTGAAGTTAGGATTCAATTCCGTTCAATCTAACGCATATGTCAATTCATGGCATGTAAAACATTTTTTAATAAATGACCAGCTGATAAAATTAAGTGCAGTATAATTATGGTAATATGACATGCTGTGTGTTATTAATTTACTCTGACGTGTTGGAGAGGGAAAACAGAAGCTAGTTGCAGAAACACCTGTTAATAGCTGCAATAACTTAAACAATAACAGGAACAAACTTGTTCCACCACATTAATCCTAACTGCTATGTATAAAAGGGACATGGTGCAATATTAAATAAAACCACCCGAGCATGCATTATTTTTCAATAACAGCCTTCCATCATTCATTTCACATAATGCATGTCTATAAACTGAGTGCTTTGGAAGAAACTTGGAAACTTTTCAAGGCACAAAGTGACCATAGGTACGAAAAGGACGCTGTATGTAGTCAGGCACATATGGACATTGACAAGTTATTGTAATTTCAGCAGTGTTATTAGAGTTCAAATTAAATAGGTAAAATATTATTTCATGCTGCGGACTTTAAATTCAATCATATTTAAATTCAACTTGGAGTGATTGCATTTTTTATATGTGGCACCAAAAATAATTGGACAAGCTAAAATGATCATAAATCAAATAATTTTTTTTTTCCATACTTGGCTGTAGATCCTTTGCAGGCAATATGTGCCTGAGGTCTGGAACACATATACATCACCAGATGCTGTTTTTTGTCCTGCTGCTTTGATCAGCTTTTACTTTATAATTCAAATTCAAGGCCAGGTACTATATGTTAGAAGACGAGTTGGCAGGCTGCAGATTACATGCACTGCTTTGCCTTCTTCATTCCTCTTTTTCTCCCCTAATACTTTCATTCAAGTTTCTATAAAAGGATTTTCTTTTAATTCTGCACTGTGATCTGGTCTTCCTGTTGTTGAGTCCTACCAGTGGTTTACATTTTGTCATAAAACCCCTATTTACACTCATGAAGTCTTCTCTTTGCTGTTTAGGCTCTTTGATGTTGCTGAGCTCATTACTATTTGTTTTTAGGGATGTTACAAACAGTTGATTTTTTCCAGCATAATGATCAGTTAAATGATCAACTTCAATGGCACTAACAGCTCTTTGGACTTTATACCAAGAGTGTATCCGAATGCAAACGTTTCCCTTTAAATGGAATAATGAAAACTGGTCATGGAACAGCTAAGGAGACAATTGTTTGGTTACTTTTGGCCCTTAAACAAAAACGGGGAACATGTATGGTAGATTTCTAACAATTGGGTTGCACTCAAGCATAAATGATGCAATTTTTTTTCTCTGTTAAATGTTAAAGTGTGTGAAAGTGGTCATTAAAGCAGTTAGTCTTGCTTCAGAGGTTATCAGTGTCATTTCTTCCAGAAAATACTGTAGCCTTGTTTATTTTTATGGTAATATTTTATATTCTGGATGTCGCAAAAGCAAGTCCAGGCAAAGCTCTTTGAGTTTTTATCTTTTTTCCTCTATTGTATTTTTCTCTGCTTGGACAGCACTGGGATAAAATGTAAGACTCAGTATTGCCTGCATTTATCACACCAGGGCTGTGTTTAATCTGTGTTTTGTTGGGCTGAGTTCTAAAAGCTGTGTTCACTTCTTATGAGCTGAATACTAAAACTATAGCTGTTTCATTAGGGCAGAATGCAAGCTGTCATTATTTTGAACTGTTGTTATGTGATTACGAAGCGAGAATTGTTTATGTCAGCACTTAGTCACTGCCTATTCTGGCTGAGTTTTGGACTAAGATTGGCTGCAAACCTCAGAAAAGGACAGCCAAGACCGGTCATTCAACTTGTTCTGCTTATTTCTGCTTCTCAGTTGATTATTATGCATAGATTTGCATAGATATTATGCAAAATCGTGCATTTGTGAATGGATTTACCGAAGAGAAAGCCATTTAGTTTTGCATTCTCATTCTGAAAAGTTAAAGTAGTTTGTACATCAAACAGATGTTTGGTTGATGTGCATTGTAAAGCTGGCGATGGGTTTCAAAGCCATTTGTTTGCTATAGTTACGGACAGTGGTGGACGAGTTATAGTAGAAATACAGTAGATCAAATATGACTCCAGTCAAAGTAAAAGTTTGCTTTAAAACATTTACTTGATTAAAAGTACAAAGGTATTTGTCTTTAAATGCACTTATGTATCCAATGTACTATGATTTATAATGGCTATACTGTCCTATTAACATCATTTGTCACAAGTCTCTTTGCTTAATCAGCTCAGTTTATGTGATCAAACTCTCATGTTACTCTTAGCACTTCAATCTGTCAATAGAATGATGTAAATTATTCAAACATTGATTGATATCTATTAAAAATATCTGTTATGACCTTCATATTACTGTGAGACACATTCCATTTAAACATACTGTAGCTACACCATACAAGCAAAGCTTTGTGGGCACTTGACCATAACCACATAAGTACTTTTTGACATTTCATTCCAGCTTTAGTCTCCTTTAGCTGTTATAATACCGTCTACACTTCTGGGAGGGCTTTTCATTACATTTTCAAGTGTGGTGGTGTGGATTTGTGTTTATTCAGCCAAAAGAGCATTAGTGAGGTCACTTGACAATGAGACAACAATGTTTATAGAGGAGGCCTGCCACGTAGTTGATCTTCTAGTTCATCTCAAAAGTGTTTATTGATATTGAAGTCAGGACTTTGTGCAGGCTGCTTGACTTCTATGATCTCCACCATGGCAATTAATATCTTTTTAGACATTGGTGTATACATTTTCATTATGGAACACGTCTGAATTTTTTTAGTTTCAAGTAAAATTGTAATGCTACAGCATGTAAAACCATTCTATACAACTGTCTGGTTCCAAGTTTGTGGAAACAGTTTGGGAAAAGAACTATGTACGAGTGATGGTCAGGTGTCTACATACTTTTGGCCGTATAGTGAATATAGTAAAACTGAAGGATTGTTTTCCTAATTCTTTGTCCACCAATCATCTTTACTAATTAAAAGTTAATCCCTGCCACAAACACTGTCTGGGCTTTAGATTTGTCCATTCCTGGTAAGACAGATTTGCAATCATGAGAAGAAAAAAAGGAACACCCAAAATGCATTGTACTTTTCATCGAAGAATAAGGCGCCAAGTTCTACCAGATGGCCAAATTAAAACAGCACATGCATAGCTATTAACGCATTGATGTATTCTCTGGTCATTTAATGCTGTGCTGTAATTAGATCTTCAAACGTGTGAGGATTGCTTTCAAGGTCCTTTAGTCAGCAAGTGATGGGCTCTTATCCTGTGCCATTAATGAACTGAGAAGGATGTGGAAATGGACTGCATTAGCACTACATTGCTGTCAGTTCAGTCTAGAATAAGTTAAAATAAGTTACATTTTTTTAGCTGATATATAACACATTTCCTAAAGCGAGTTTAATAGTTGTGTAAAAAAACTTAAATTTCCAGTACAATTTCCAAATTAAATATATCTTGTTAGCCAAACTACTAGCAAGCAGCAGGGCATTGTATACCTTTCTGCCAAAATAAGTATGTTTTTCTTGCCTGTGTTAACTGCTTCAGGAGCATCGACTTTCTCCGTTTAGTATAATGTGCCGTATCGATTGAGGAAAAAACGAACAATTTGAGAGAAACCCCTCCTTTCCCGCTCCTTTTTTACCACCCACCTCCCGTTCTGGAAACGCCACTGAATGTGCTAATCTTGCCATCTGCCCTAAAATGAGAGCCAACTATACACGCCAGAATGATGGAGCATCATGTCCACATGTCAAGCATTGGACTTTAAGGTCTTTACTCTCTCCTTCTGCGTCCTTTTAGATGCTTTCCTGGCAGGCCTGCGAAACAAAGGTTTCGAAAAACGATTATGCGCACATGAATAGACTGGTGCACTTCACAAATTCAAGGTTACAGCTGTGATCATATGTGTTATGTTCTGATGCGATCATGGGACTGCTACCGCTTAATTGGAGGTTGACTGCTTCGTAAAAACAGCTGCTGGGAGTCCAGAGGAACGACGACAAATAAATTGGTTGAAAGTGTGGGGGGAAAAAAAGTATAGTAGAGTTAAAGCCATTTTGATTGCTGTGTGAAGCAGTTTCACAATGCTGAATGTCTGCAGTTAGAAGCAATATCAATAACTTCACTGGTTACCTCAGTAAAATGATGAGGCCCCGTGTTGTAATAAAAAAAATAGCTGACATTGTGCTAGCAGGAGTCTTCCATATGGTTTCCATATGGTACAAATGTCAGTCGTCAGGCAAATGTCCTTGTCTGCAATTAGCCTGCTTGCTTAATTCAATTAGGCAGAGTACCAGTATTTTACCTTTAAGTCAGTATTTGAGTTCATATAGCACAAGCATCGCCGCCTGCCTTTTTAGAAATGCTGAAAGCTTCCAGGCTAATGTGTGAATCCCGTGCCCCATTAGAGAAGCACTGAACAGAGTCCGAATAATTTGTCTTTCAGTGCAAAGTGTCACGTACTGGGCTCTCAGCACATTGGGTACCATGCACCACAGAAGCACATTCCACAAATCAGTTCTCAAATTACAGCCCAGTGCTGATCAGCGCCGAAAGTATCAAATCAGTTCTATGTTTATAGTACATACCGTTTGCAAATATGTGTAGTAGAATTCTCAGTGGACGTCGGTGTGGTGTGGCGTGGTGTGGCTTGGTGTAGCGCTTTGTAAATATATGCAGAATATCACTACATAAGCATTTACACTGGGATTCCTGTGCTTGAGTGGCGAACCTGTTGTGAGTCACAAAAGGTGCAGTGTGTTAGCATGGCTGTGCTGAAAGCCCTGACAGATGGCTGCTGTGAGAAAGCATGGTATTCATGTCTGTACGTATGTGTTTATACAGTCTTGTCTGAGACCATAAATCAAATAGATCATGTAATATCATCTTTTATTTTTTTTATATTTAAAAGGAAATATTTTAAACGTCCACCCTTTTTAAGCGATAAATTTTTTAAGAGATCTAAAATATTGGAACATGCGACTAACAGGTGTTTCTTGTTGCTCATGTCTGCATGGCCATATTTAGGGTCGATGCTATTCTTATCACGATGCATAGCCAACAATACGATACAATACGCCTCGGTCTCCGTAGTGTTGCGATTCGTCATATTTACGCAGCAGCAGTGGCGCTAAGAGAACAATCTTGAGAAACAGTTTAACGAGGAGAAATCAATCTACATAGAAAATATCGGTCACTTTCTAAATAATAAAAGTATAGCTATCCCTACTCTCCTGACAAATTGATGACTGTTATTTAGGAATTGAAAGCTAAAATTCTGAAAATTCTCAAATAATTTTTTAATCTCGAATCCAATGTCTATTGTGTAGTTTCATGCTTTATTTGTCATGTGTACAGATTTCAGTAATTGTACAATAAAATTAAGTGAGTCTCCAGGCAAACTATATCAAACTACTGAATATTTTAAACATTAAACAGATAAGCAATAGCGGAAAAAGCAGGAAAAAAAAAAGTAATAATGAGGCATAAGAAAGTTATAATTATCTCCAAGTGTATGAATTGTATATATACTTTTATTTTTGTATTGCAAAATAAAAGTCACTGCCTTGTTGTTTCGATATGTTTGGGAGGCACTGCATATAAAATACATAGACGTATGTCTTAAAGACTTTCAATTATTTTAAAAAAATGTTTTTTAAAACCAATGCAAATGAAGTTAATGGCTGTGAATCCATTTATACTCATACATAACGTGGCTGAAGAGCGCCGATGAGTCCAAGTTTACTCGTAGCAATCTGACTATTTTTCAGTTAGATTTCATATTAAGACATTTTCACATGCAAATTGGATTTATTTTTTTCCCCCACACTATTCTTTATAAACCCTCGGCATTGTTGTGTTTAAAAATCATATAATTTTTCCCTATTCTTTCTAATTAAAGCATTTGAACCCTTTCGGCACAATTTTAATTCTCTCCCTTCCTCCACGTGATTGACAGATTGGATAATTGCGTGAATGAGCAGGTGAACAGCTGTTCAATTTCGAAAACAGACTGGCGAGTGCATGTGTGTACAAGAATCTACAATGAAAACACTTCTTATGAATCCAGTACTGTATGTCACACCAAGGCTGCTATACACAGCATATGCCCAGGGACTCAGAGCCTCAAACTGAATATATTTCTAACATATTTGTCACCAAAGCATGCTCCCTGCATTGACTTGCAACAGGACGAAAAAAAAAACGAGCTCCTCAGAGGAAATATTTATCTGAATGTCATAGATTTCAGCTTCTGGTTAGACATCAAAGGGGTGTACGAAATGAATGCTAGTTTCTTCTTCCTTATACTATAAATAGTAAAACTCTTCATGAGAAAAATATATTTGTAAAGAAAAAGCAACCCTTACTAAATCCCATGATGTTGTGTTTTCCGTCATGGCATGAATAAGAAGGATCCCATGGGGAGTTTACCACCTCATGCGTTTGCTTTGAGTTACCAGAACAAGAACACACACACACACACACACGTTTTTTTTTTTTTTTTTTTTTTTTTTTTAAAAATTAAAGCCAAAAAAAGGAAAAAAATTTTTTTTTTTTTTTTACATACTATGAGCCAAAAATGGTAACAAAAATTGTTTTATTTTCTCACTAATACATGTTTTTATTTATGAATATAGACACATATACACTAAATGGTCAAAAGTATTGGGACACCTGACTTTTACAGCAGTATGTGGTTCTTTCCCAAACTTTTACCACAAAGCTGGAGGCACCTTTTTTTTTTTTTTTTTTTTACATACTATTAGCCAAAAATGTTAACAAAAATTGTGTTTTACTTTCTCACTAATACATGTTTTTATTTATGAATATAGACACATATACACTAAATGGTGAAAAGTATTGGGACACCTGACTTTTACAGCAGTATGTGGTTCTTTCCCAAACTTTTACCACAAAGCTGGAGGCACACAATTACATAGGATGTCTTTGAATGTCTTAGTATGAAATGTCTTTGAGCTGGGAGACCCAAACTTCCAGCATGACAATGCCCCTGTGCACAAAGCAAGCTCCATAAAGCAATTGTTTACATGGTTTGAAAAGGAAGATCTTGAGTATCCTGCTCTGAAGCTCTGACCTCAAACCTAGTGAACACTTTTGGGATAAATGTGAATGCTGAGTGCACCTCAGGCCTCCTCATTTTATATACATCAGTACCTGAGTTTATTAATGCTCTTGTGGCTGAATGAACACAAGTCTCCATTAGCAAAATCAAGTGGAACGTCTTCCCAGAGGAGTGGAGGTTATTATAACAAAGAAAATAGCGACTTAATATGGAAAGGAAAGTACAGAACGCACATACGAATCTTATGTTTAGGTCTTATGGCTAGTTTTGAAATTTACATTCTTGTTCTTGGCTGGCAGAAAAGGAACCTGGTGCGGTCTTCTGCTGTGGTCACATCCACTTCAGGCTTTGACATGCTGCAATGTTTTTCTCCTTGTTTATTTGAGTTACCACCCTACCTCAAACTGTTTTAGCCATTCTTTTTCTGCCCTCTGTTATTATTCAGCCATTTCCTTATTGGATGCTTTTTTATTTGTATTTTTATTTTTTTATACCATTCTGTGTTACGACTGCGTTAACACAGGATCATCAGCACTTTCCAAAATACTCATACCAAGATCACTATTCTTTAGGAGTGTAACGGTACACAAAATTCACGGTTCGGTTCTTTTTTGAACCGACCCAGGTCAGTTCAATTTAAGTACAGTTATCAGTTTCTCATTTTTTATTAATGCAGTTTATTATTATTATTAGCATTTATAATCATTAACAGTTTACAGTTTTGAACAATTTTAAATAAAATGCATGTTTGGTTAAATAATATATAAAATAAATTGTGTAATATTTCATACAAATATTCAATATATTACAATAAAATACAATAACTCATAATTCAATAAAATAATTGTATTATATTGATTAAATGTACTAATAGATTAAATTGGCACAAATTAATTTGATTAAATTGAATTTGATTAAATAAATGATTTAATTAAATAGTTTACATTTGTTAGACTTCATTCAGGTAATACAGATGTGCATATATGCGTGTGTGTGTGTGTGTGTGTGTGTGTGTGTGTGTGTGTGTGTGTGTGTGTGTGTGTTTTACATAAAATTTTCTCAAGATATTATCTACTTAACCCTTTTACTTATTTCAACATACTGTAAGAAATGTCTCCATTCTTTCCGTCCTTCATTCATTCACTCTGGTGGGGGGTGGGGGGTGTTTCCCGGCCTATACGGCAGATAAAGGACCTCAGTTGTGTTGAGTTTCTTACAACCTACATGCATTCTTTCGTGGGTATGATGGAGGGAGAGAGGTGGAGAGGGAAAGTGAACATCCTCCACTGAATGTGTTTTCTTTTTCTCGCAGCTTTTCAATGCAAATTTGTATTTTTATCCATCCAACTTGCACTCGGACGCTTTTCTAATTCCTCACTATAGTCTCAGTTTCTCAGGCTGATCGTGCTTTTGGTGCTTTGAGAAGAGAAAATGTGAACTGACAAGCATCGGAGCTTTAGGGGTGCTGGAGGAGGGAGAAAACTTTAATTATAATAATAAAAAAAAACAAAAAAAACATTGACACTACACTAAAACAGTGTGAGGCAGAGACTCAACAAACTAGCTGTCCACCACTTAATACGTTTCCGTGGTAACTTAGATTTGTAGGTATGAGAAAACTTACGTAGAAATACGTATAACCGTTCCACTCCTACTATTCTTCCTCTTTCTGATGCTCCATGTGATTGATAAATGAAGTGCTTGACCCATATGTGCACGGTTTCCTGCAATGCCACATGCTGCAGCCTAATGATTGACCATTTGGATGACTTGATGAAACGGATTTTACAATTTCTTTTGGTGGGAGTATTTCATAAGAAACGTTCAATTGAACCCTAAACCATGCTGGAAATGTTCACTGGCAATTTTTGAGATTTTTAAAAACGGCATTTAGGGAAAAAACTGATACATCTTGTAAAAAAATAAAATAAATGTGTGGCCTTGACCAAAGGCATACTTGTACTGAATGAGGTGCAGGACAGCAGAATAATGGTGAAGAGCTGTCTCATATGCATACACACACACACACACACACGCACACAAAATCAGTTCGCCACATGACTTTCAATATACGGTTGACACCTTGGATACTAATGAACCCTCCACTACTCCTGAATCTATTTTTACTCATTTTCTTACTGCATTGACTTTGGTATGTCTGTGTTTGCAGCTGCCAGCTGTGGATCTGACTGCTGTGTATTGATTCCTACTCTCTGTTTGCTAACGTGGCTTCCTGCACCACAGAAACGGTGACAGAGCTTGTATGTGGGAGCTGGGCTGACTTCGCCTAGTCCATGTGTTCTCTCTCTCTCTCAAAGAGACACACATACACACACACACACATATACACAGGACTCACTTCAGCCCAAATGAATTGCCTTTCCTGCCACAGCAATAAGCCATATTTCACAAAGCTTCAATTCTTCTGCACTCAGAAGCGTTTTTTTTTTATACACTATTACTTGTATTTTATTGTGTGATCGATGTGTGTACAGTGTTAGATTATGTCCTCATTGCTGTCACTAAATCATTTCCAACCATTGCTAGATGAGCTTGCATAGATAGGACTACTCTAAGGAAATTAATTCCATTTCTGTTTCTGCAGAAACACCTCGTTTTGGTCCGATTTTTTTTTTTCCTTTTTCTGGAACTTGTGTTGTAGCAGAACTCTATAGTGAACACTGGTGTATATCCTGATGTATGTGTCATCGCACAGTGAAGCTGAATGACAATGACATCTCGGTGTTACTTTAGATTCAGCTCCTCTCTTGCTCCAGGGTGATGTGCTGAAGTCAGACTCGGAGCTTGGCGTCAGTCCATATGTATGATTTACACTTATATTTTATTTATCGCCTTTCCCGGTGTAGACATTTATCAATCCGCTCACACGCATAGAGGGCGCTGCACATGCTGAGGTCAGCGCTCGTAAGCACCTAGTTTCGCATTTCCTAGTTTGTATTTCATCCTTTTCTCCTATGTAAAGATGTAAAGATGTCATTTGTTTTGGACAAAACCTTCGTGTCGTGCCAGACATGCCACAGCCTTGGAAGTAATTCCTTGTTTTGTTTCGGAGGTTTGAAAGGCTGTGTAACACTTTGTTGTAAAGGCAGTTGATGGTGCAAAAGATAAACACCATGCTAGCCTTGAGCTGTAAGGGTGGACGTATCTTGATTTGCAGCAAGGCCAAAAAAGCGTGAACCTCGTTTTCGGCTTGTGCCTCCGAACCCTCACTCATGCCTAGTGGCACACATTTAATCACTTCGAACCCGCTGCAAGCAGCTGTGGTTTGATTAATCAAAGCCTTGGGCCCTATTTATACTCACTTCATGTTGATTTAAGACCTCTTAATGTTGATTGTGGTCAAAACTGGCCGCATATGAAGCCAGCACCATGAATCCTACTGATCAAGAGCTGTAAAAATGCATCTGATGTTTTTTTTTTTTTTTTGTTTAGTGCGGTGTACACTCCAAGCTGTCGCTTTCCATTACAACCCTTGCCAAAAGTTTTAATGTGATTTTCAGGGGGTCCTCCGAGGCTTTATACTGCAACGAATTCTTTTACACATTCCACCAATTCAATTCAATAGCAACTCTACATCATGGATTACACAAAAAGAGTTGATGCATAGAGTAAAGACAAGGAGTTATAAATATCTTGACCATTCAGAGTGTATTATAATAAATGACTTTTTTGTCCTTGTGTTCAAATGCTTTATGGTTTCTATAGTACAGGGTCGAATCTAGATAATCTTTTATGCGGTGGTAAGGGGGCATGGGGGCAATTATGAACGGTGGCAAGCAATCCTTGCATTGTTCATGTCAATCCGAGGTATGATATATTCAATGTATACACTGGGGCGTACATTTTATATATTGGTCTATAAAAATGAAATATAGACTGATGTGTGATTAACATTACCTCAACCTGATATCTGGATTGGAGAGACATAAATTAAATGAGATGGTAAGATAACTTCTGTTTCTACACAGTTTTTACTAAGCATAACAAACAATGCAGATTATATATAGATATACAGCCTCAATGTATTAAGTACTGTATCAAAAACAAATAACACATACACAGAAAACACATTTAAATCACCAACAAATATATAAAAAAAGTTAAATAAAAAATCACAGTGTCCGGTGCAACATTTCCCGCCCAATGATGTTCATTTTCGGGCAATTCTGAAGAGGCAATCGACCGAACAACATACTTAAAAATAAATAGTTTAGCGTTGAGCTGTGTGAAAGGAGTCTCCAGTGTCACTGTTTTGTAGTTGTTGGGTTTCCAACACTGGAAAACTGTGCACTTTCAGGGTATTTCAGTACCATTTATATAACTTTGCAAGACAAAAGACTGGTGAGAGAATGATTGTTCTGACTTGCAGTGATAACCTGTCTCATTAAGATTCCACAACAACAGACGTATCTATAAATGGTGTAAATAGTATAAAAGTACAGCAAATTGCATTTGCTTAATTTGCAAACATCTTGCTTAGCTTGGAGCTCTAAATGGTGTGCTGGAGCAAAATCAGCATGGAAACAAGCAAAAACAAGCATGGAAGTGTGTGACACACAGGATAACTCTACTCACAACACTACACAGAACTCACATCAGCTCAACTAAAACATGAGGAACATGCGCCTTAAAAGGAAAGTACATACCTGAAACTTGAAGTTCACTCTAGTGTTTTGATCATTTCTTTTAATATTTTGTATACACATTGCTTCCCTTTTGGCAGCCCTGTGTTTTTTCTTCTTGTTCTCATTTTCAGTGTAAAAAGCGGAAAAGAAAACGTGAGTTTCACTGATGTTTGGTTCACAAAATGGTCAAAAAAGCAGCCATGAATGTGTGCAGCTATGTAATTGTTTCATCGATTCTAGAGAGAAAGTAATATCATGGGATATCCATTATATAGATAGAAGTTTGTGTCATGATGGAACAGGTTCGGGTCTCCTAGTGAAGAGAAGTATAGAGAGAATTGAATGCTAGCTCATCCAAAGAGATCCTATACAATTGTGTGCCTCCAACTTTATGGATCAGTATGGGGACAAACCACAAAAATCTATTTTATTCAGTGTCATGTATCATTTAAAACTAAAATTTAAGTGCAATTACAATAGATTTTAACTGGTATAAGATTCTCTATTGTTTTGCATGACATTTACTCATAATCCTACATTCCAGTGCTCATGTTAGTTCTCACTCTCCAGTGTTCTGTGTTGTTTAAAGATTTATGATCACACTCTTGATGTTATCCAAATGAGGATGGGTTCCCCTTTTAAGGCTGGTTCCTCTCAAGGTTTCTTCCTCATAACATCAAAGGGAGTTTTTCCTTGCCACAGACGCCATGGCTGCTCATCAGGGATAAACATGCACCATTCACCTTAACTGTTGATTTCTGTAAAGCTGCTTTGAGACAATGTCTGCTGTGAAAAGCGCTATAGAAATATACTTGGCTTGACTTGACGTGTAAGATACATATATGGTGTCTTTGTTTATCGGTTTTTAATACAGAACGAGAGCAGCCTCCACAAGCGAATCACTGACGCCACATGCTGGTTATTTAATGTGTCTTATTTATTTTTATTTTGGATGTAACTGGTTTTATTTATTTGGAGTGTTACTTTTTGTTTTAGTTTGAATTAATGTTACCTGAATATTTCATATAATTAATATATTCATATTTATTTAATCTTGCACATATTCATGATTTAGTATGATTGTTTTTTTGCAATAAAGTTCAGTACTTACTGTATTTACAATCCAGTATTTATAAAATCAGTTATCGCCAATTACATAAAAAATCTTTATCGATTAAAACGATGGGTTGACCTTTATTTGTATTGGATCGAGCAAAACACTGTGAACCCTGTGTTGCGGAAGTTTAAAAACCCCACAGGTTTTTTTTTCCTCATACACCTCATTGGTCTTTCCATTTCCCTCTTTATGTTTATGCGTCTTTTTTTCTCTGAATGGTCCTCTTTTATGTATTCAGTGTGTAGAGGAGAGGAGTGTGATTTATAGCACCGAGGCAGTTGGAGCAGGGCATGTTAATGAGAGTTTTAGAGGAGGGCACTGAGGTAGACTCTGTGCTCGACTTTCCGCATGTTCTCCAGTGCCAGACTGCCTGCAGGGCCCGCATTAGCATGCGGCGAGCTCAGCTCACCTTGCTGCCCAGACGCTAAGGCTAATCCTGTGCAATAAAGCCTGATCACCCACATGCTTTAATACAGGTTAGTCAGCACCTCAGTGTAGACATTAGAATGTTGTATTTTTATTAATATTCTTTTTTTTTTACTCGAATGGATATGTGCATCCTAAAACAAGACTTTGCCCTTTGAAAGGTGCTGCCATACTGTAATTATTAATCTGTAACTGTTACAGTCAGGACGCGGGGGTGCGTGTAATGAAGTAAAGCGTTGATAGCTAAGGAGAGCTGATGCTCACAAAGCATGACAGCTTATATTGTGTGCTGTGGTAATATTTCCGAATTGCATATTGAGTGTGTGCAAACAGTAGCCGAAACTCAATCACGGAACTCAGTCACAGGCCAAGATCTGTAGCTCTAAAAGGATTACATGCACTGTAATGCGGTAAATAAAGCCTGAGGGATTGAAGTGGATCCTTTTAGAAAGCCACTCACCTTTCTAATCTCAAAAAGCTTTTAGCAATCATGCTAGTGTGGTAAAATACGATCTCAACAAGTATTATTATTATATAAATAGACTAAAGTGCCAGGTGGTAAAGAAGCACAGCTTTTATATTGTGTAAGTTCTAGGGATAGCGAGATTGGCGTAAAAGTTAATGATGTAATGATTTTTTTTTTTTTTTTTTTTTTTTTTTTTTTACATATTTGCATTCATAACAACTGCACTTTTATTATTTTGTAAGCGCTATACTTTTATTATTTAAAAAGCAACTGAAAATCTATGACCAATTTTTAATACGTTGGTTGATTTCTCCTGACTAAACTGTTTCTCAAGTATGTTCTTTCAGCACTATTGCTGCTATGTGAATACGAGGTATCACAACACTCTGGAGACTGAGGCGTGTCATGAGAGTCACATAGAATAAAGATTAACATGGCAGAGGTAGAGCTGCAACTTCCTGCAGACAGAACAGGAGAAAAAATATTGTCTGTCTTTATTTATTTTATTTGATTTTTTTTTTTAGTTTTTTTGCACAACAAAGCCTGTTTGTGAAAGGGCCACACGTTAGAAGTTAATTGATGATAGACGGTAATTAAGTTAATTGATGATTTGCTGTTTTGTCTGAGCCAAAAAAATAAAACAATGAACTATCTGTATCATATTGAATTGCATTGCATCATATTTTTTGCATCGTATTGAACTGAATCACATTGTGAAATCGGATCGCACTGCATCGTAATGGGTGGAATTGTTGTCTATGCATCAATATGCGAATTGTGTAAGCCTCAGTTATGGAGATGCACATCTCTAGGTAAAATGGTTATAGCACAGAGCTACAAAGAGACCAGAACACAACGATCTTGGAGTTAAAAAGCCGATCTACATACAAAATACACCTCGGTTTGTGCTCTTGTGACATATTTGTTTTTTGAGGTGCCAGCCGAGGCAACGTGGTGATGACTGCAGCACTTCAGAGTGACAAATCCTGAACCAAATCTGTTTGTCATTCGGTCTAGGGAAAGAGCGGTCAGTCAATCCACCGAGAACTCTACTGACACAGCGTTATTCTGACTAATACATTGTTCCACAAAGCCTCAATGCAACCTAACTGGTTCCCACTCAGCACCTCGGACCTGTCAGTACAGCGCCGGGTGATGGATAGACGCAGTGTGCGCAGGGCTGTAGAGACTCCATCAGGAAACGGCGATAGAAAAATCAGAGGCAAAAAAAAAAATTCAGTCTAAAATGCTGTCAGAATAAGCATTCATTCAAACAGTGTACCTGCTATATCTGACATGTTATGTTGGCCTCAGACGCTGGGAAATGCACAACGGAGAAGAGCTTTGCTGTTCCATTCGGAAAATGAGCTGCAATTTTCTCTAAATGTCACATTTTAATTGATGGCAGCAACTCAAAATGAATTGCCTTTGCTTATCAGACGTGCGTATGCCAGAATTGTTTAATTAAGTGCAGGCCACCTCTAGGTGCTGTACTCCAGCTGTAGCTGAGCTGCTGCCAATTAATAGGCTAATGTCAGAAGCACAGAAAGCATCCATCTTTCAGGAATATGGCTGCGGCAGAAACTTAACGGAGTGCTAACATTCAAATATGTTTAAGAAACAAATTAATTTTATCGCGTAGCGGCATTCTGCAACACATTACAGGGTTATTAATGACTACGGAGTTTATGGAGACTACATGTTTAATTAAAGGCATCTCACAAGGTGGGAAATGTGTACATCCTGGAATCGTCCCAACACATTGTACGAAAATTCGTTATCATAAGATCGAAAAATCGTACACAGACTGATCATTGCTGGTGGACTATCTGTACTTAAGTTCACCATAGCAATGGTCATTACAGCTAAAAATTTAATGCATGGTGTACAATAGTATAACATTTTGTTTAAATATGACATACTACTAATTTCACAATTAACTAGTAATACAGGGGTCTGGGAAAAAACTTTGTATGTCACTGGTTACATTTTGAATATTTTATAAATTTTTTACCAAATTTCATTTGATGGCTATACTGGTCCTTATCTGGGCATTTCATTACCATTTCTATTTTTAACAAAATGACTAGGAAAAGCTTTCAGCTGCTTTTTAATCTTTCTTTAAAGGTTTAAAGACTTTGCAAGTTTAAAATATATGTTTAAAAACTTGCTATATAAATGGTACACTTTGATCACACTGTTGGATAGTTATACCGTATATACTGCTAATATAAATAAACATAACTAATGTAGCCTATAACACATCATATGGACAAAAGTTTGTGGACACCTTACTATAAGATTGGTGCTTTTCGGCCATCCCTCTCCACGTTTAGTCCCCAATTGCTGTTATAATAACCTCCACTCTTCTGGTGTTGTGGCAATCAAATTCAGACCTGTTTTTTGCCTTAAAATTGTTTCCTCATTTCCAACATTTAATATGTTTTCTATTTTCTATTGTGAGTAAAATATGGATTAATGAGATTTTACAAACCATTGCTTTTGTTAGTATTTCTTCTTTCTTCAACTTATCCTATTAGGGATTGCCACAGCCAATCATACGTCTCCATACCCACCTGTCCTCTAAATCTTGCTCTTTCAAACCACCTGCCACCTACCTGCATGTCTTCCTTCACCACATCCAAAAACCTCCTCCTTGGTCTTACTCTTTTCCTCTTTCCTGGCAGCTCCATCCTCAGGATTCTCCTACCGATATACCCCATGTCCCTCTGCACATGTCCAAACCATCTCAATCACACCTTCCTCACCTTGTCTCCAAAAAGTCCTACATGTGCTGTCTATCTAAAAAACTAATTTCTGTCCATTTCTGTCCCTTAGTGTCTGTCCATCGTCATCACTCCTAATGAAAACCTTAACATCTTCAGCTCTGCTTTCTCTAGCTTCACATTTTGTCTTTTTTCAATGCCACTGTCTCTAAACCATAAAACATCGCAGGTCTCATCACCACTGTCCTATAAACTTTCCCTTTCACTCTCACAGATACTCTTCTATCACATATTCTGTCTATACTTCTTACAATCATATGAATATAAATAATGAGAGAGATTTTTTTATTTTATTGTAATATGTATTTTCCGTAAAACCTTAAGAAGAATTGCAATCAGTACACTAAATCAACCGTCACAAGCCTGTTCTTTTAATCCTCGACTGGAATGTATTGTAACCTGCATGCGGTTTTGAGGCTGCTTACAAAGACAAAGAAGACATAATTGTAGATACCAACTGTGACAGTTAGTGCACTGATGCTATCTCCAGGATCTTATAGACGATCCAAAGATTGTCCTTTTGTCCTTTTGTTGGTCTGTTCAACATGGCACGATTATAATTTTCAAGTGAATTTGTACATTTATAGTGCTGAGTTTAGTGTTACAGGTCGACGCTATGGTACATGCCCACATTAAATGCTACAATTACACCAAGAAGTGCTTTCTTGTAATCTGTATACTTGAACATGGACATTTAGTTTCAGGCTCAATCCTGGTTGAGGAAATTGCTTTTTCCGTTTGAAATAGCATACAGCTAAAGCATGATGTGGAGAGAGAGGGTTGAGGCTTAAAAGCTTGCGCTTGAATACCTAATAAGGATCATGTAAGTGCTATATGACTATATCAGTGGTAGGTAGATTATCGGTGTGGGTGGAAGATTGGTGTGAGGGGATAATTAGCGTGGGCGGATTATTAGCATGGACGACTGACATTTTGTAGACGTTCCTAACAGTGTATTTGAGCAATTTTGTGGGGATTATATATAACATTCTCCACCTGTGTTCGGGCTTCCTGGAAAAAAAAAAGATGGCTATTATGCCTGGCCAGCTTATGGACTCATTCTGAAAAATAACAAGTAGCTGTTTACAGAAGTCCACAATCCCTTGCGTGCAGTGTTGCTCCGTAACAATGATTCAGCAGGAGAATAGTGGATGCACTTGTTTTTATAAAAAGGAATATAGCATGGAATAAATAACACATGACAGGAATGTATTGAACATCTCTCATTAGTTTATACTGTTGGGTCTCTATCCCTCTATCAAAAAAAAAAAAAAAAACAGCAGACACTCGGTATTAGAATTTCAGTTATAATTGATTGATATCTAAGGTTTGAAGCAGTGATCGATAGGTTAATTTTTGGGAATCTAATTTCTTTGCATGTATAGTTTACAGCCTGGGTAAAGCTTTGATTGTCAATATTTAAATTGGGTTTTATTTGCTGACAGTTTGAAGGATGCAGCTTGACTATTCTATATCATACAGCAATACACTGGAGACTCCTTTCAATCAAATTGACGTCCAAACTTTTGTTTTTAATCGTTTCCCAAAATGTGCTCATCCTCACAGAAACGTCCGAAAATGCTTACGCCGGGAGTTAATGTACTTTCCGGCTCTTTGAAGCGTGGTGTCAATGACTAAAACCATGTTCACACTGAAACGTAGCTTTTTTAAAACACTGTACAAAGTGGATGCATTTGAAAATGCAGTTTTCTTATCGTGGTGTGGACTGTGAAAACTTTCATAAACGTTATTGCATTTTTTTGTCATTGCTACTATGTTTTAAAGAGCCGTAAATCATAGGAATGGCAGGCAGAAATGACGCAGGATGAAGCATCTTACGTTTTGTGTGAACTGTGATGCGTTTTCAAATTGATCTACTTTGGAGAGCACTTCCAAAAAGCTACCGTATTTTTCGGACTATAAGCCGCTACTTTTTTTCCACGTTTTGAACAACGAAGCGGCTAATTTATGAATTTTTCCTGGGTTTTTCCCAGTTTCACAAACTTCAAGCCAAAAAACTGAACCCCTGTCGAAAAATACCCCTGTCTAAATGTCTAAATAACATTAGACCAATGAAATTTCCGAACAGAAACAAAAAAACGCACCTCACTTTTGTTCTGAGCTGCACGGCATCTCCGTGCAGCTCCAGAGAGAAATAGTTGTGAAAGGAAGGAGGAAGACAGTAAGCAATGACTTTCTTGGTCGCCTACAGTTTAGATACAAGCCGTTGTAACGCGTTGAGTCAGGGTGAAGGTAGCGCAACATATTTCACTTTCGTTAAAGCCTGTGTAAAGTACATTAGTGTAGACACTATGCGGCTTATAGACAGGTGCTGCTTATTTATGTTAAAAATAAAAATATTTGTAAAATTCAGTGGGTGCGGCTTATATATGCATGCGCTTTATAGTCTGGAAATTACGGTACGTTTTTGTTGACTAAAAACTCTCAGTGTGGACTGAAGGCTAAAACAGAGAGAAAAATATTTTTTTTTCAAGCAAAAAACATTTTAGTGTGGACATGGCCTAAGTTGTTGTTGTCAAATTGCTAACAAATTACAGAGCTGCTATTATCGAAAATTACCAGCATCAATCAGATTTGGTTATTCATAAGTCCTAATGTATAACACATTAATGTGAAGGTAAATGGCTGTAATTTCACTAGAAACTAGAAAAGATTTCGATCCTAACGAAAATTGAGTTTGTGTTGTAGGTATATTACAGAATTTGTAGTCAGCCAGCACAAGAGACTGTTTCGTTAGGGAGCAGTAGACCTATGTTCCTATATGTTCAGTGACCTTTGCAGTTGCGTCTCACTGCATCAGCAATGGCGTGGGTATGCTTTTGCAGCACTGCAGCTGTAAGCTTTAATAGACTTGCCCTTTTTTTTCAGCGTACAACGACTGTGGGTTCAACAGAACAGTCAGAACTTATTATTATGGGGGAGTGGATAGGATGGAGGACTAATGAACTAATGAGATGAAACCTCTTTCTCTGCAGATTGATCTTATTTGCTCTAATTGCTCCATCCTGCTTGGTTCAAAATAGTTGGCAGAGAAAGAAGAACGAGGATCCTGCTTGAGTGGAAAATTAAAGCTTTAATTATACATGTGTAGTGTGTACTCTAGTGAAATAGTGAATTTTACTAGAAATGTGACTTTTCTAAGCAGTTTGTATAGTAGTACTGAGCGATATCAGATAGTATAATCAAAGTATAACCATACTTTAAAAAATATAGGAGTAAATCACCCTGTAGTTTAGAGAAAGTGGAAAACAAACCTGCACTCTTTTTTGTCTAATATTAAAAATGCACCTGCATTAAGAGGGTGTTTATTGCAGAAAACTGTATTTAACCCTTTCAGATTCGTTCACTTATACTGTGAAAGGTATAAGGTACTTAAGTGTTGAAACCGAAGGTCGTTAGTTTAAATCCCAGCCATACCAAGATGCCACTTCTGAACCTCTGAGCAAGACCCTTAATCCCACAGCTGCTTAATGGTATGAATGGGATAAAATGTAAGTCCAGTTGGATAAGAGTGTCTGCCAAATGCAATAAATGTAAATGTAAAATCCTCTAATCAATCCAGTTCATTTGATAAAGTGATCCAAGAACACGTTTGTCTTAGTGTGCACCAGCATGGCTCCCCTCCTATATATATATATATAGTCTGTATATTTTTATATTCTATTTTACTGCCAATCAAAATTGTTTTTTTGTTTTTTTCCAGAACAATGCAAATTTTAACAAATTGGAAAAGGTTGAAAAAACCTTTGCTGAAATGAAATATGCCGTAATCTCAGACTTTGGCAAAGCCTTATCACTTTCATTTAGTGCCTTTTAAACTCACCTGGATCCATCCATAGACATTCGAGCCAGCTCATCCATTTTTGTGAACAGAAGCTTGTCTATAGATTCTAAAAATAAACTTTAGTTTGCTCACACCTATTCAGCACTCTCTAGAGCATTCAGAACTAGTCAATGGCTGTTTTATTGCAGCTCTGTACAATTTATCCCAAACCATGCAACGCTGCTAAAGCTGCTATTTCAGCTATAAGCAAGCATGGCAAAAGTCGCATAATCATGTTTCCAGCTTGTCATGGAATCGCCTTTTGCAAGAAGCCAATATTTTAAGTAGAACAGATATAATTGTCATGGTGACCTTCTCTCATAAACGAGTAATTTTCCAAAAGCTTATGCCTTTTATTTGCATATTGACCTTGTAAACATATAAAAATTATATAACTATAATTAATTAAGTCCCAGTGCTAAACGATCTGGGGTGCCAGGAAAGCTAATAGGACTATGGAAGGCCATGGTGCTGATTTTCTTTTCATTTCTTCCGCTGCTCTACAGAGCAACTGTGAATTACAAAGAAATTACATCATGTAGAGAAATGTGTAAATAATGCAGTTGACCATATACTGTTTTCTGCTGTTTCGTTTTTTACTTCAGTAAAGAAATGACTGTTTTGCCAAACAAGTCACATTTCTTTTTTTCCTGATGTGGTTCTGAATCTTAATACCTCGGGTTTCAGCGTGGATTAGCTGGTACTCAAATGGCAATCACATAAACAGTAAAAGGTCATCAGTGTGCGATCGGGCCGGGAAGTCATATATTGAGGATAGAAAGAGAGAAAATGTGGACAATAACAAATTATTATGAAGTAACCTTAGACAATAATTGTAGCACTAATGATACATATGTGGACACCTCACCATCATTTCATTATGTGCTCCTTGAGAACCACTTTCCATTCATTCTCATGCTAGAACATACTTCGGCCACATAGGTGAACCCCAAACATACAAAAAACTTCCTGTACAATTGTATCAAATTGAATCAAATGTAGGATTTTATTCACGAAAAAAAAAATACGTTGACTCCAAATTTTTGTGAAACTTTTTGTGTGTGTGACTGCTCCAAGCACCTGGCTAATAATTCTGCAATTGCAGTGCCATTAACCTCCCATAACCCTGTAAAGACTGGTAGGGTGAAGTAGCAAGAGTGCTGCACCAAGTGCATAAGATCAGAGTGCTCTTTATTCATTAGGGCAAATCAGAAATCTTTGTCAAAAGTCAGTATCAAAAGGTCAAAACTCTGACAGGGATTAACATCAGGCAGGAAATTCATAAACCACTCGTTTATGGGTTAAAAAGAAAACCATGACCACTAACCAAGGAACAAGAAACACTGTGCAGTTGATGAGACTTGGCACGAGGTTGTAAATACACAGACTAATTAAGGAAACAACTGTATGCATTTAGGACATATTAGTAGGACAGCCAGTGAAAAGAAAGAGGTGTACACAAGACATGACAATAAAAACATGACAACACAACAATATGCGCATGTCTATGCGAACAAAAACACAACCAGGAAGCCATGCTGATAGATGTAACACACGCTGAGATCCATAGCACCTGCTGTTAAAGGAGAATATCCAACAAAATTGTAGAATCTTTGCAGCATTGTATCCAAACTTCAATGGATTCAATTTGCAGCACTGAATTCAAACTCTTCTAGTTGATACTTCTGTTTCTTTGACACTGGCTGCAACGTTAACAAATAAAAAAATGCAGCCATGAGAACATTTAGAACAATTAAATGATTTATATATGACTATATTTGTTTAACTAATTATTTACTTTCTAAACTGTAATTTTTGTTACAGGGCTTTAAATTCAAAGATCCCATCCGTCTATATAACAATATAGCTGAAAGAAATAGGAGAAGCAAAAACCTAATTTTCTCCTTCCTCTGATCTTCAGCCACTTTGGATGATGCAATTTTCTGTTGAACTTGGGGAATATTTCAGAGGCGTGAATGTAGCAGGTAACAAGGTCGAATTGATGTGAAAATAAAATGGAAATTTTTCATGATCTGTATTAAACTGGAAGTCTCAATCATGAGATGTTAACAGATTAGCATATTTAAATAACGTTTGCACAATTTTACTGATTGTACATTATTTTATTGGTTATAATTGAAGGTACAGCACCATTAAAGAGGGTATAGTCAAAATCCTGTTTAGAAAAGCATTATTAATCTTATTCAAAGTTTTTTAAATACCGAGGAGTGTCCTGAGAGTCACATAATATACAGATTCACATGGCAGAGGTAGAGCTGCATAGCGACAGTAAACACAAAAATAACATCTGCTTTTCTTTCATCTTTTTTTTTTACTGCAAAGGCCTGTTGCACTGTTCCACACCCCAACATAATGCATGAATATATACACAAACTGCAGTGTCAATGAGTCAGCCATGTGAAATAAAGCTTTCACACCAGCAATGGAGGTGGCATAGGAGTGAGATGATTTTGCTTTGTATGTATCTGAGATCTTCATTTGACTCTGTATAGGACTTTTGTAGAAGCTTAAAAAAAGATGAATGTCTGATGAAGATCTAGTGACTGAGTTCTAATAAGGAAGATTGCTTCTGTTACTGTTCCTTATTCACCATCTGACTTGTATTGTAGATTTTATTCAAAAGAATTGCCCATTAGCATTCACGCTCATTTCCGTGCCGGTGTGCGCAGTTTATGATGAATATGTCTCAGTATATTAAACCTATTCAGAAAAACATGGCTAAAAAGATGCATGAACATGGCTGGAAACATTGCCGCCTTTGAGCTGGTTGTACTGTTTCACGCCTACTCCTGTGTGCACTCGTCACCTTTCTCATCCTCCTGGGAAGTGAAGCACCAGAAGAGTGCTTGTCAGTTACACAGCCTCTGCCCATTTAACTCTGGCATGGAGTGACTGTTAGATCATTCCTCCTTTCCTCTCAGCTGGTGCGTGTGGTCTGCCAGGTTCCAGTACAGCCTGAAGGTCTTAAGAGTTTGTGATGGAAAAGTCTCCAGGCAATCTGCGTTGCAGACCACAACTGACACTTTAGTGCTAGAATAATTTAGTGTAGACTAAACTCTCTAAAAACTATTTTAAACCTAAAAAAACAATTATGAGAGCTTGATTATCCCATCATCCACTTACCCCTGAAATATACCCTGGAGTGCTAGTCAGTGCAAGTTTAGCTATGACCCAGTTCGGTGTGCTGTATGTAAACTGAATTCCTTTCCAGTGAAGTGATTAGATCACTTAACAAACGTCAGTGGAACTTTAGCTCATTTGCTATTTTTACTGAACGAGGTCATTATTTCAAACTGTTTATAACTTGAGGTTAAAATCCTGCTCACTGATAAACTGGAAAAAAAAGGATAGTTCATCTCTCATAAATGTTAAACTATTCATTAAGTCAATCAAATCAATTTCTGGGCTTGATACAGCACTTGCCTTAGAGTCTGTGCTGAGTTTCATGTGTTCTACCCCTTAAGGCGTTTCCTCAGGGGAAAACATCTCACAAAAACATTCCATATATGGACTGGTAATTCTAAATGATCCTTTGTTATAAACGAGTGTGTAAAAGTATGTGCATGGTTGCCTAAGATGGAGAGTTTTAGCTAAGCTGCATTCACAGATTGCACCAAATGTTCCTGAGATAGATTCCAAGTCCACTGAGACCAAGATCAAGATGAAGCTGGTACTGCAGACGAATTTACAATGCACTTCTTAAACAAAAGAAACTACAAATTAAAACTGTCACACAAAATATAGTTTTATTAATACGTGAGCTCAATGTTTGTTTTGACTGTAGCTAAAAACCCTCAAACGATTCTTTATCATTTTTTTGTTTCTTTTAATACACATTTAAATTCTCATCCATCATAAGAACGCTAGCATAATATATTATCATTCGAGCTGTTGGAATGAATTTTACTGTTATTAATGCAGAATTATTAGCGGGAATCCCAATGTAGCTACGAATTTAAATTCATCTTCCATTCCTGGTTAAAAACCTTATAAATAAATAACATTTAACACTATTTTGTATTTTTTTATATTCTGTAGAATTCCTATGGATGGGCTATCATCAAATTTTTTCCTTTACTTGAACTGGGAGAACCAAAACTGTTCCAACATGGCAGTGCCCCTGTGCACAAAGCCAGCTCCATATTGATATGGGTTAGAGTGGAAGATCTTGAGTGGTCTTTAACCCTATCAACCTTACTGAACACCAGTGGGATGAATTGGAATGCTTACAGCACCCCAGGCCTCTTTATCTCACCTTCATCAGTATTTGATTTTATAAACAACCTTGTGGGTGCACGAACACAAATCTCCATGACTACACTGTAAAACAGGGGTCACCAATGTGGTGCCTGGTTCCTACTTTGTAAAATCATTGTTGATATTTATTATGAGAAATCATTAACATGATCAGTGTCTTCACATAGATGAATATTATTAATTATTAATAATAACATATAATAAAAGGTAAATTGAGTTTTTTTTAAACAAATTTGTTATTTCAGATCAAACTGAAAATTGTGTGTATCAAACTGGTAGCCCTTCACATTAATCAGTACCCAAGAAGAAGCTCTCAGTTTTAAAAAGCTTGGTGACCCCTGCTCTAAAATCTAGTGGAACGTCTTCCCAGAAGAGTGAAGGCTATTATAACAGCAAATGTACACTTTGTGGAATAGGATGTTCTAAAAGGTCATACGAATCTTATGGTGAGGTGCCCACAAACTTGTCCATATCGTGTTTCAAATGAGCCTATTTTCTACGTTATATTTTTATAATTCGGCAGAAATGGGATTTATTAGAAGCCAGATGATTCTAGAATCATTTAACCTGCAGACTTGTTCATTTTAATCAATTATTTTCCACCCACTATATACCCTGTTTTACTGGTCCTGAAACTCATTAATGCTTGTCACATTTACACAGACCATTTTAACAATGTCAGATATATAGATCTACATTAATCTTGTAGCGTGCTGTCCCTGGAAAGAAGGACCTTTCTGTAGTGTACTCTCAAAAGTGAGAATAATGTGCGTCGATTAAGTCTCCCATCCATCTTTATTAGTGCACTCAGTCACAGAACACCGATTTGATCTCAGTCGTTAATGCCTGCGGTGTAGGGACCAAGCATGAAATTGCAACACTGTAAGAATGGTGGACAAAATCCAAACACACATAAAACATTTCTTGCATTTTATAAGCTCATAGATTGGGGTTCTGCCACTGGGCATTTCCTGTGTGCGGCTGCAGATTTTTATTCAGCAAAAGCTTTAAAAAGATTTTTAATTACAATTTTAATTACTAGATTAAAAACTGTGTACACACTCCTGAAGTGTTGTATATTCGAGCCTTCAAATTAACATTGAGTCACACAATAGATACTTTTATTAACAATTGTACATGATATTTGTTCTGACTGTAACCAAAAACCTTTAAACCTAAAATGTTTTTGGTTTACAGAATGGTAGCTCGTCATGCGGAGAAAAGTAACAATTAAACTCACTATAATAGGAACACCATATTAATACTGAGTGAAAATAATACTGTGATAGAGAGAGAGAGAGATAGCTAGCTAGCTAGCTAGATAGATAGATAGATAGATAGATAGATAGATAGATAGATAGATAGATAGATAGATAGATAGATAGATAGATAGATAGATAGAT